>CASHTH010004027.1:0-37197 GCA_030341885.1 Geodia barretti | reverse complement strand
CTTGAGTTGCAATAAGTATTTAGCTTTCATCCACTACCCATAGAGCCTTTCCTTATTGCCGAGCGCGTTAGCATGAGGCAACTACTCCGGGTTGTATTCTCACGATATGCATCGTACGTATGACACGAGCGGCCTCAGTCGGACTGTTTACGCATTTTCTGGCAGGCGCGAGGCAAAATATGCGTGTGCTCATTCCTAGTTAATTTTTGTGAGCCAGCTGCTCATCAGGGGTCGAAGCTTTAGAAAAACTGCCGACCATATTAGTTATAATCATAGCTTACATTGTGTGTAATGGTATAACTGAATATTTAGCCATTCATTCAAGGATGATTGACACTTTGACCTACAAATAGCAGGCATGCTATTTAAGTGTGGCGTTTTAGATCCACATGCGAACTAGGCTAAAAGTTGTTTGGTTTACCTCAGGTGATGGAAAGACACACTACATCAAAAAGCAGCTGCAGAGAAGCTCCTGTAGTGTTACAATTTCTGTGAATGAAGCTTTCACTCCTGTTGGTGCCATACAGAAACTCAAAAGACTGCCTCCAACCCAGGAGAATGTGCTGTGTTTTTTAACTTCACCATGATTCCTCCTGGAGTAAGTAGTAAACTTTGCATGCTCATTAACCCTCGGCGCACATGCGCAACGAGGGTTATTGTAGTTGGTTTGCCTGTCTGTCTGTCCTGTCTGTCTGTTGTCGACGCTTATTCTGGCAATAGAGGCTATGAAGCGGCTTATTAGCGATACCAGCAGCTTTAGAACTACGCGAGCCTGAAAAATAAAAAGGTGATTTTCCGGAAACAACTGCGTTTTAGAGATATGCCGTGAAAACAAGCGAAAAAGCCAATATGCATAATCGCACAGGGCTTACCACAACCTGATCCGCTCGCTCTGTGTACCTTGGGGGCTCAATAAGTCACAAGTAAGGGTATGTATCAACTCCCACATGCTATCTACTAGGGTAGCAGTTGCCTCCTCTGTTTTTGCCGATTTATGAATAATTTATTACAACTTATCGCAGCGTAACCAACGACGAGTGCCAGCAGCGAGAGCATGCAGTTAGCACCGGGTTACATCAACCAAGAGCTGACATCTCCTCCGAAGAGTATCTTCCTAGCCTGGGGTGGCTATGGGCATCGCCGTATTGCTCTAGCCTTCCGCGATTAAACACTGACACTGCACAACATCATTGCGCATGCACGCAATTAATCATGTAACGCAAATGGCCATTTGCCTCCCCTAAGATTCAAACCTGGCTATGCCCCTGATTCACTTATACCAGTCCTGACTGGCTCCCATCACTACATTGTCCCATCAGCAAGTGATAGCAGGTAACCTTGTAGTACAGATGGAGACAAGCAGCCTCCTTCAGGTGGAAAACTTTGGCACTCTGTCCCGTAGAATGTAGAACTTTCTTGCTTTATTTCTCTCCGCAGGCTTGACCTTGCCAGTTAGATAAGCGTTTACCCTCGGTGTGCATGCGCAGCGAGGGTTATGGTACTTGGTTTGTAAGTGTGTCTGTCTGTCCGTCTCGTCTCTCCGTCTGTCTGTTACCACGTTTTCTGCAACTACGCACAACGAGCCAATTGCAAATTAGCACAGGCTTACCTCGACCACGTCCACTCACTCTGCTTATCTTGAAGGCACAAGAAATCACAACGAAGGGCATGTATCGACTCCCGCATGCTATCTACTACTGTAGCTAGCCTGTGTCAGACTCTCCGCGAGCTATACTAGTAGCAGGATACCACGAGTAAAGGCATAAAAAGCACAGCCTATAAATTAGTGGTACTGCACATGTGAAGTTCGCCAAGGGTTTGCACTTTAGTGCTTTTCATTTTGATAATGATATGAGATAAAACACTAAACTCCCCATGACCATCGTCTTGGTACACACTCCCAACCAATTTTGTGTATAATAGGAAAGTGTTGATGAGAGAGAGGGCAAGCATTACAAGGAGTTGATAAAGGTGATCAGTTGGTTTTTCTTCGACCTACTTTTACTTGGCTATGTGGAAGATCCAATAACTGGTCTGTCAGTCTGCATATCTGGTGGAATGGACTGGAAGATATATGTAGAAGTGCCATCTCAGATTGGTTCTGGTAACCCCAAAGAATCTCTTGCCAACTTGATTGAAGTAATACCAGCACTGGGCATCGTTGGTGAACCCTGCCCTATTGACCAACGAACAAAGTACACTATTGATGCAGATGTTCAACTGGTTTGTAAGTATTTCAATGCCTACCAAACGTATAAGGAAAATGGCTGTGGTGGAATCAACCAACTCTTCAACGGTAGGTTTTAACATTCTCACCTTTTTCTTATATATTGTGTTCCTACATCTTATAGGTAGAGATATTGTGAAGTTTAGTACACAGCCAGATCTCTCTCATCAGAAATGTTACGAATTGCTAACCAAAAGCTGGCCCAAATTTTCTGAAGTCTCAAAAGTTAGACAAAAGTTGTTTATCAAGTACGTATGTTGTCTCTATGTCATTTTAAGTAAACATTTTATGGTATTACTAGAGTTTTTAATAAATAACCCCTTCTATAGTACCAGGTGCTAGTATCATGGTCACGAAATTGGCCTACTCATATGCATCAAGGTCAAGTAAACGGTTATACAAACTACCCACATGAGACAGACATTACAGTATTTAAGTGAACCTACACTACTAAAAACATGACTTTTACATCCACCTACCAGTGGACCATGTTGCTTTAGAAGTACGTACTTCTGTGCATGTGTGTTTACAATACGGAGTAATTATTACTAGTAGGCGAATGCATGGCATTTTTGGCGAGCGGAAGCGCGCTTACAATTGGGGTCTAATCGTATGAGTCACTCTTGTGTGTGCACAAAACAGTGAGACACAGGACCAAGTAGGCCGAAACGACCCGAGCGCAGTAGACAATTCGAGTCGAGTCAAAAACAGTCAGTCGACAGCGCGAATCAGGCATAATCCGGCAATCTGGTTGGTCTTGCAGGAATAGGGAACAAGTGGCAATGTAGAAAAAGCTATCGCTGGACTGTGCAGCAATACTCGATAGCTTCGGAGGTGTTGCATTTCCCCTGATTCCGCTCGATTCAGGCAGCATTATGAAAATGTTGAAATCCCTTTCGGATAAAAAGAAGCGCGTAATGCTGGAGCATGCGCAGTTGGACGACGTACGGGTACATATATATATATATATATTATATAGAAAAATCGCGCCGTTCGGACCACTAGGTTAGCTACCTTCCGCTCGCCAATTAGCAAAGTCACAATGTGCAAAGTGTTAAAAGTGCCTTTCTAGCAATCATTTCCCCAAAAGTATACTGTACTACTTACTACGGTAATATTTTGACATAAAGCCATTATAAGTCTGTATAATATACACCTTTCTCATGTTTAACAACATTCACAGGTACATGAAACGCCGCTGTGCTTTCCTAGACGTAATTCCAGCCTTCAATTTCAATACTGGAGCTGGAGAATACTATGATGATCCAGAGACAAGACAGAAGGAAGTATCAAACACACGGCAACTTGGATCAACTCTAATGGAGACTATGCTAAAAGAAGCAGAGGACTTTTGTTCCCTTGTAAAGCAGAATTGGTTAAATGAACCGCACCAGCAGGTGAGTCTGGAAGTTATTTTGAAGGCTACATCATTGTAATACAATTTTTTGACATGCACAGAGATTAAAGGGACGTCACATCATTAAAAACTGCATGATTTGTTTTTTCCTTGTGAAATTACGTTACTATTATGCCTACTTGTTACGTACATGCAGCATGGCTACAGCTTTTATTAACCCTCGGCGCGCATGCGCAGCGAGAGATATGGTACTTGGTCTGTCTGTCTGTCTGTCTGTCCACGTGAGTTTCTCGCACTACAGGCTACGACCCAGCATACAACTCGCGCGTTTAGTGCCGAGGGTTTGCACTTTAGTGCTTTTCATTTTTGCTGTGGGGATGGGGTTGTGAATGTTACTAAATCTCCCTGTACTTTCCTGCTTTCTCCATTTTTATTAGTTTTTGGGCAACTTTTAATTAAGCCTATTGCAACTTTAGCAAGAAAAATCCAAATCACTGTAATAAATATCGACTAATAATTTTTCGCTTAATGACTTTCAGAACGGGAAATTCACATTCTATATCATCAGTGTCAGACTGATTGTCATTGCATGTGACACGTGTGGTGATGTCAGTTTGTTACATGGGCTAGCAAGATCAGAAGCGAGTACTGCTTGGAGCAATGATAAACTGGATAACCTTTAGTGTGCGAGTGAGAATTGCTTTCACACAGACACCTTGGCTGCGCATGTGTGTCGAAAGTCAAGAGTAGATTCCTAAACTAATATGTGCGATCAACTCTCAAAAATTAGTCACTATTGAAAGTAGCTTTCAAGTATGTCCCAGCATGAAGGAAGTGTTGAGCTTATGATAGTGTGACAGTAGCATACAAATCGAAGTTCAGTGTATACGGGTACTCCAGAGGAGGTCGGACATACGCAGGGATTGCGTCATTGTAAATGAAATTTATGCTGACACACCAATTTCTTTCCCATAAAGAATGTATGGGAAGATAAAAGAGCGTGCTGTAGCAAAGCCAACGGGATTCGGAGGGGATTTGCAACTTACTCGATGTAATATGTAAGAAAGATGCTGAAAATCCTATTATCCCCAGCGATCCCCTACCGCTCGGCAAGATATAGTGAAGAATACTAATAACTCTGTCACACTCACCAGCGTAAGCCCTAGAGCCAAGCTAAATGCACAGTACCTTGCTTTGATCCTTTTTACAACTCTCCGTGTGGTTTCCAGCGAATGCTCCGTCTGTTTATTCAAAAAAGTAAGCATAGGTTGACCAAGTCGTCGAAGGTCGTGTATTCCTCAATGTGCTAATTGAAATTCTTGTACTATTCACGTGACCGTGTTCGACCTCTTCTCCGGGTACTCCATGCCACTGAACCCACCCAACTATTTCCTATTTCATTGGAGAATAGAATCCAAGCTAAGCCGTTCTCTTAGACAATAGAGACCTGTTGAAATTAGTCAAGAGTGTCAGGGACACCGGGTTACCTAGCAGCAGCCCCATAATCGAGACATATGACGATCGCAGGCGTGAATAATACTTGCGAGAGGGATGACCCTACATACTTAGTCAAACAACTAACGGCCTCCCAGGAGGCGATTCAATGCTTGGGGGAGACACTGTTGGGACCTGTCTTAAGTTACCCGCAGGCAGTGGTCTCTCAGCCCAGAGGTCACATGAGTAGGGTGAATCTCCCCTCAGGCTCTGCCCACACTTACCTGCTGATACAGGCAGGTCCTACACATTTCACGGCACATGCTGGGGTTCAGTACCGTGGCACTAGCTACTTATACCAACGAGGGCAAAGAAATTCAGAGGAAGAGACAGATCGGGATATATCCTGAACTGTGGAGGCAGTGCAGCTTTCTCTATCCTTTCCGGGCGAGAGAAAGAGCTGGGCATCAACTCCCAGATAGGTCATATATGGCGGATGAAGAATTTCAACTCTCAGATGCCCTGTTTGGAGATCGTGCCATTGATTGTATCCAGAAGTGGGTAGATGCACCCAAGAGCCCAGAAACAGCTTTTTTGGCAAAGCGGTATGCAGGGGGAAGTCGGCCCACCACACCGTGAGAAGCCAATCCCCTCCCGAATTCATGTCCCCTCATCCTTCCTTGAAACCCAGGGACCAAGAAGTAAGAATGATCGAGTCCCCAGAGAGCACACACACCCTTGGAAGGTGTGCAGGTACACAAACCCCTCAGGAGGTACAGTTACATTATAAGTGCAAAGCACCATCCCCTCAGAGGGTGCTTTACACATGAACACCACAAAACCCCCTAGAACCCTATCAACCAGAATTTGGCCCGACATCTACACTTACGGGTCCATCCAAGTCCACCATCAAACCCATCACCCCTGCACGAAATGCTCAGGTTCAACACTCAGAAGTGGATAACATTACAAAAATGACAGATGGGTACTGAGCACAATCAAGGGCTCTAATTTTCCCATTAACACATACCCCAACTCAATCCTCTCACCCAGTCATGGTTGATTCAAACGAGGAGAGGGTATTCATAGACTCACAGATAAAATCTCTCATGAAAGGAGCAATTGTAGAATACAGGTAGTCCCAGAAGGCAACTCTATTGACGATCGCAAATAAGGGTGGAGGTTTGAGACATATAAATCTGAAGGGTCTTAACAGATACCTGTGTCACTTTCATTTCAAGATGGAGGGGATCTCCATGTTAATGGACATATCTCTGGGAGACTACAGGGAAATGATGGACATCTTTCATGGTGCCACTCAGATCGTAACACCAGAAATTCTTTTCCTCTGCATGGTGATGGTACAATTTCCACTTCACATGTTTTCATTTGGTGCCCCCTGGACCTTCACCAAGATCACCAAAACAGTGGTCTCATTCCTCAGAAGCCACTGAGTATATGGTGATCTATATGGATGACATATTGTTCCTCCACCAGACTCAGGAGTAGACTGAAACAGTCCAGGAACCTATGGCACCGCATGTCCAAGGGATACAGAACGTGATTGCTGACAAGCTTTCCAGCTAAGTGGTAGACAGATACGACTGGATGAGTGCTCAAGGAATTTCAGGAGGTTCTATCTCAGAGGCAAAGATTGCAGTAGGTTTCAGATGGATTTTACTACAGCAGTTCTGCAGAAAGCATCTTCAAACTCACGTTGTGATATAGAGTCTGAACACTCCGATGTGCAATCCTAGAATGGCTAAAGACAAGTAATGGCTGCAAGCTAGTGTAGGTTTTATAAGAGGGCAAGGGCGAAGTATCACAATGTCCCTCCAAGGCTTTCATCCTTCCAGTTGTGATATTGTGTCGGCTTCACAAAATTAAAGTACATTATGAGGCAATCATGCTCTCTATGTTGGGGACCGGACATACCTGCGCATGCACGACGCTTTAGTCTAACGAATGCTATTTATGTGATAAGGACCATGTAGTTGCCTTCACCTTGCCTTCACCCTCCTTATACCTTGCAGGCATTACTTGTCTTTAGATTTATCCTTAGTGACTTCTCAAGAAATGTTTTATACCCCAATGCTTTTTATATGCACCCACACTCTACTGTCAACAGGCTCTTATGAACAGCAGTAATTATACTGCCTTGTAATTAGCTGGAAAATATATAGAACTTTTCAACCTTTCTTTACCGTCTGATTTTTACTTTTTCTCATTGCTCAAGTTGATCTATGAAATCAAAGACGGTGGAGGTTCTTTCGGTCTTCTCTCACTTAACCCTGATGAACTTCCTTCTGATGATGTGATCAAGTTCGAAAAGATTGGAGTACAAATTCCATCAATGGAGTAAGTTTAGGTACTGTTGTATCAGCATGTTCATTTAATACTAGCAGCACGTGATAAAATTTATACATTATTACAGTGAACTACATCAACGAACCACTCTTGAAGATTATTTGTCTAGAGCTCTTAACTTTGAAGTAAAGGATATTATTGATCAATGCAACTATGTTTTAACTCTGGACTACACCATTAAAATGCTCAACATTCATGAGAGGTACATATAATTATGTGATAAGTACAAGTGTAATACTCCAATCATGCTTCTGAGTTGCATTTACTATGTGCACTCCTGGCATTACGTGTAGCCGATGGTGCTGGTTGATGCAGGGAGGTGTGGCGACACTCTTCAGCGACAGGGGCTCCTGACTTAATAATCTCAGACATCAGCATTTCGCCTCTGATGTGAGAAGAAAAAACATTGATTTGCCAACTGCCCCATAATGGCGCGTAATATAATATAGAAACTGAGGGCCCAAGTAATGGCATGCCGAGCATAGCGAGGACACTATCTCTGGGGCACAGGTGCATGTAGTTCCAGTATCTATAATGAGCACTTCAGGTTGAGTGCTTTGCAGTGAAACTCTTGTATTGAAGCTAAGAGATGCTGAGTTTTTACTCTGCCTTCTGTGCATGTGATCTATGCATCCAGATAGATGCTACATACACACAGACGAACTTCACTGTGGAGAGTGCTTGCAACTTTGAGTTTTGTAATAAACCAAGTGGCAACAATGTCATTATGACTTGTGTGGTGAAAGACGCACATGACCAGGTCACACCAATGTGCCACAGCATCGGATGCACCAATAATTGCAGTATTGTCTCCTTGCTATTTATGCGACCCCTATACCATTATGATTTTTGTCAATAGTATTCATATATATTATGTGTGTCTGGAGTTGAGCAGTGCATAATCCTTTTAGGCGTATGTGTGGAGTGCCAGTTATTATTGAGGGCGAGACTGGAGTAGGAAAGACAGCACTATTGGAGATGCTGTCTAATTTGTGGACCCATTCTTTGCTACATGAATTAAACTTGAGAAAGGGTCGTATTCTTGATTTTATGAGAAGAAAACTTCAACAACTAGCTGCCAATAATTCCGTGGATATGGTAAGCTTGCTTTAGAGGGTTGCATCTGTCATAGACAACTTTATTCTTAGTGATAACTGACAAAATGGTACAAATACACAGGTAAAAACATTGCCAAGGTGGCATTCAGGTGCCATGCCTAGAAGTCCAGTGCACTGTGCCTCACATATGCTTATCTTCTCCAACCTTCCAACAGGGAAAACCTGAGTTTGTCTGTGAATTGTATAGCTCAGTATGTAGTGCACTGGACATCCAATTATGACGTTTGAGTTTCACTCCGAAAGTTGTTTTCTTCTTTCCCTCCTGATCTGTGTTTTCTCTTTGATACTCATTGTTTCTCTAACATTTTACACACACACTCACAGAAAAGCATTGCGTGTGTGGGAGATATAAGTGCTGGAGTACCAGTTAATGAAGAAGATCTGGTAAATGTGTGTTGCCTTCCAGATGCAACGTCATCCACGGGCTATTTCTACACAACTCTACAATCTGAGCTATCAAGTATGAAGCAAGATAAAAGTTTATTGCTTCTTACAGCGAAGACAAAAGGCCAGAAGCCTCTAAGTGAATACTTCACTCTGTATAGTGACAAAAGTGCACAGGTAATGTTCTATATACTGATTTCTATAATGCAAGTTGGTAGTGCAGCACATTCTGTAGGTATGCACTTTTTAGCCTATATGATGTACAACCATCTATTATAACGTCATTGCTACGTATATTTACAATAAATCCTCTAATGAACTCAAGAAGGTGCGAAGGTGAGAATATCCACGCTAAAGATGTGAATATCCACAGTGAAGATAAGAATAATCACCGTGTTTAGGATGGACAAGGAATGCAGGGCTGGATATCTTGTTTGATATCTACATACACAGATCATACAGAATAAAACAGGCTATAGAAAAAAAGCTACATGGTTCAGAAGCAGTGTGTTTTGCTGCTTGAGACCTGAGGGTCGGCCCCACTTCAATGAACCGTGAACTGTTTCCGTCTTTATGAGTGACGCAGGTCTTATCGCAACAGTCCAGCGATGTAACCTAGTTTCTGGTTTTCACTTCATACACGACCTTGCCTCCATAAGTGCTGCTATTCTGAATGCCACTGTCTGTTGTAGTCGTCACACTTCAGTGACTGATTCTGTGCTGGTTACTACCAGAATAAGATGGCACAACTGACGCGTGTAGGAAAGGGTGTCGCTGAATGCCACTAATCAACCACAGAACAAGCTTGTATGTGGCAGTCCTTTGCTAAGTTCTTTTGTCAGCCATTCCTGGTACTCACAGCCGCCCTCCACGGTTTCTCCAGGCTCTGTCTCTCTCCCTCGTTTTCTGCGCGTTGCTGTTCAGTGTCATGCAGTAGTCCTTATTTGAAAAATATGACCATACCTTTTTCACGCATGGGGGAGAACGACCAATCAACGGCAATATACACACCTTTTGTCATGGTGTTGTGGTTTATCCACCCTCCACCTTTGGGTGAATTAACCAGGAACACCACTCCTGAAGGTTTAATAAGTACTAAGGTGCTAAACATTTTGCTCAGTGTGTGTTTATACCCCTATGGGTTCTTAAAAAGTTTGAATGCACAGGATTACAAACGTGATCACCTATGCCATGCAGTCTCGTTTCACAATGACAAGCATTATAGGAACGCAACAGACAAGAATCAGTTTTCTAGGAATAGCACTATTAGTCTATCTGGATACCACTTTAAAGTTATACAACTTTGTACCTTTCAGCCTGCTCTGTGATCATGCAAAACGCATTATGGAAAATGTGTGTGGGGAGCAACACAGGGGAAAAATGTGCTTTGAATGGTGACAGTGAAGGCTTAATGGCACAGTGCATGTGTATACTCACTGATCCTGGCATACTCCACAGCGAGGGTACTGTAGCCAACTACAGTACCCTCGCTGTGCATCGCCGGCAAGACGAAATCAGGGAAAGAAGGCGGGGGGGTTGACCGCCACTCAACCAATCCCTACCATCTTTGGGTCTGTGTGTCTACATCTCACTTCTCGAACATTCGTTCGTCTCACAAACGATACAACCTACTTAACCGGCAATGAAGGTCAGAAATTTCGAACGGTTTTCTCTGAAAATGCTCTGTTGCAAAGCTAGAACACATCCAGCATTGTACAGGTAATGCGTAGTCGGCCAATTTCATCGCTGCGGAAAATGCGCATGCGGTTATATTATGCTAATTCGACCGGGCCCGCTTGCACTGTGTATCTTGAAGGCACAAGAAGTCACAACGAAGGGCGTGTATCGACTCCCGCATGCTATCTACTACTGTAGCTAGCCCGTGTCAGACTCTCCGCGAGCTATACTAGCGGGAGACCACCACGAAATAGCCCAGCCCATCAATTAGCAGTACCGCGCATGCGCAGTTTGCCGAGGGTTTGCACTGTAGTGCTTTTCATTGCTTTAATTCAGCATATTGGTTTGATCATTTTGTTTTAGGCTACGGCGTGTCTGCTCCATGCCGTGTTAACATCTGAAGTGAAATCAACCTTCCACAAGATCAATGTACATGCAGCCCTCACACCACAGCAGGTTGGGCGACACCTTCATCCTGCTATAGAACAGGCCAGATTTTTAATGAACACACCTTTTGACGGAAAAGACAAGAAGAGCCTCACTTCCATTTATCACTGTGAGTGTCGATTTTTAACCCTCGGCGCGCATGCGCAGCGAGGGTTACGGTACTTGGTGTGTCTGTCTGTCTGTCTGTCTGTCTGTCTGCGCAAGTTCTCACACTATAGGCTACGAGGCGGCCAATGAGTGGCACAAACGGCTTTTGAACGAGAACATTGATTTTAACGTGGCGTTTTTCCTGAAATGACTGTGTTCCAGAGATATGGCGTGAGAACAAGCGAAAAAGCAAACATGCGATCGATCGCACACGCGCCATCGCCAGCAGGTTATGCTGGGTCATGTCAGGAGCATGCACATACGCCACGTGGTTGCATAGGATCCGATGGCCGGGCAATTTGAGTGTCTCTCCTCTGTCACTTTTGATCTCTGTTCACTTTGTTCCCAATGGATAAGAAGCTGAGAAAGGTGTGTCCGCAATGTAGCATCGTGAGACGATCAGTTTGTGGATGTAGCCATGCCTTCCCATCTAAACCTTAAAAGCGCAGTCTGACAGTATGTCGCCAGCATTGAAACATAGAAGAGAAGATAAAGCAAATGTGAGACACCTCAGCAATTGCTCTAAATACCCCTCTGATGCAACTATAGCCTGTGTTACGGCGAGACTCGTATTACTGGCTCCATCGACGACACATGGCCCAGCATACAGCAACGCTACAACGCGCGCATTTTGCGCCGAGGGTTTGCACTTTAGTGCTTTTAATAATTATTATCAGCGAGTGTCACAAACTACATTTTCAATGTATGAAATGATGTCATCATTTTTGCCGATGGTTAATGTACCCTGTTTATGATTATTCTAGGTCTTTCTGGATGAAATCAACACTTCGTCATGTTTAGGGCTTTTCAAGGAACTAATAGTGGATCACACTTTTGATGGAGAGGTAGGTCTAATGTGTCGTAATGAATGCACGACAGTTTTAGCAAGCAATGGAAATCGGAGCATCAGGTTAAAAAACTCATCCAATACCTGGCTTCTACTCTACTTTTCATTGTTACGTATAAGAGCTTCGTAAAAATGCCTTAGCTGTTTACTTTGTAGAGATATTTGTTTTTCAACGGTGGGGTCTTAGCGCAGCTTGAAACTTGCACATAAGCGACATGCTTACATCCCATCATAATTATTCAGCGACAACCCCTTATTTTACAAGAAAAAAAGAGTGCATATAGGGATCGTATAAAAAGAAAGGGAGACAAGATAGGGATGGTTTTTGTGGAAACACAGAGATGCTAGCGAGGAGTTAGGACTCCCACAGGTCATTATAACAGCCCTATATCGTCGTACGGTGGGAGTACCTAGCATCATAGATGCATGGGGCTATGATAAGGAAAGTTTTCAATCTTCTTCGTAGGGTGGGAGTGGGAGTTATGAGAGAGTCTGTAGAATATTGCTATAGGTAATGAAGTACTTACTAATTACCTTTGATAGATTTGTCATGCTACATTTCCATGGAGTGCGCATTTAGGTGAAAGTGTAATCAGCTGACCATAACAATTAGCAAGTTTGAGGAGTGAAGAAATAATTTAAATAAAATTGCCTGAGGCCTTTTCGAACAATATGCGGTCGTCATGGAAACATGTAATCGTCATGGAAATGATATAATAGGCATGCGCACCAAGTTTCATCTCTATGCGTGCTACAGTTAGCAAGTTTGTGGAGTGAAGAAGTATTATTTAAAGAAACGTGCCTGGGGCTATTTGTTCTTATTTACAAACATGTGTTGTTGTGATTTTGATGTTGGCTATTGAATTCATTATGTATACAAACTCTCTTCCACATAGCTCTTACCAATTGTGAGTTACACCGACACATCTAGTATGCCAATTATAATGGGGCACTTTTATTGTTGTTTACAGTAAACAACATTGTTTACAAACAAAAAAGTATGACGTTGCACATGTGGTTATCGATATGTACATTCCTGCATTTCATGGCTTTATCTCTTTCGGTTTTTGAGTTATGCTGGTTGAAGAAGAAGATGATGATGAACAAAACTCTTTATCATAGCCCCATACATCTGTAATCCTAGGTACCGTGCCAATCCCTATCACTAAGTACGGTAGTGAATTCTTATGCCTTCAAGTTACACAGAGCAAGCGGCCCGGTCGGGGTAAGCTTGTGCTAATTAGCATAATAACCGCATGCGCATTTTCCGCACACAAAAAATGGCCGACTACGCATTAGCCGTACAATGCTGGAAGCGATGTCGCTCTGCAACGGAGCATTTTTCAGAGAAAACCGCTCATAATTTCTGACCTTCATTGCCCGATGAGTACGTCGCATCGTTTGTGAGACGAACAGACATCCGAGAGGTGAGATGTAGAGTAATAGACACACAGACAGACACACAAACCCTAACTACTGTACCCTCGCTGCGCATGCGCACCGAGGGTAATAACCCCATACATCTATGATGTATATACCATATCCATCCATATATAATAAGTACTACCATACTTAGTGATATTATCCTTTATATGGTGTTTGTATGCACTTCTCTACTGTTGTGTGGTAACAGGTGTTGCCATAATCGAAATAATTATTTAGCCTATTCCAGAAAATATGTTCATTGTTGCTGCCTGCAACCCCCACCGTGGCAACAGCCTTGGAGTTCATACGGAAAGCAGCAACAAAACTTTTTCAATGGATGATTGGACTCGCAGTACGTACTATGTGCGACAACTTCACCCAACTTTAGAACTCCTCAAGTGGGACTATGGGTCACTGGATGAGAGGCAAGAAAGGCACTACATTGATGCAAAGATGAGAATGTTAAGTAAAGAGATTGCTGTTGATTATATTGAAGACCTGACTACTTTGATTTCTGAGAGCCAGAAGCTGATGCGAACTTATGTGTCAAAGCACCTGTGCAAATTTCACAAAAATAAATCAAGCGAGGCTAGTGTCGAAGCCTGGAGCTGTGTTAGCCAAAGAGATATTCAACGAGTGTTTGTTATATTCCAATGGCTTCAGAAGTTCTACAAAGCCTCAATGCATCATGGGAAAATTGCGACTATTCACGTCGTGCTATCTTAGTATCCCTTGGCGTTGTTTACTACATGCGCCTCAGTAATGAGTACAGGAATGAATATAAGAAAGAGATGGATGCCAAATCTCCCACAAAACCTAACTTCTCTGCAGCATTCCAGGAAGAAGTAAAGTTCTTCATGGATAACATCAAACTCCCTACTGGCATTGCTCGGACACAGGCTTTGATGGAAAATGTCTTTGCTACAATTGTTTGCACGTGCACACGCACCCTCTTATCATTGTGGGTGCTCCTGGGTCATCAAAAACACTTTCTTTTAATCTTGTTATCGATAATTTAAAGGGGCAAGCAATCAACAGTAGATATTTTTAGCAACACTGAGATTTTTCACTCCCTTGATCCTCACTTTTATCAATGTTCACGTCAAACAACATCAAATGAAATTGAAACTGTTTTCTCACGGGCAATCAATCGCCAGCAAAGCCACTCCCGCTTTTTTCTGCCTATTTATTGTGTAGTGTTCATGGACGAGGCTGGGCTTCCAGAGGAAAGCCACGAGTCCCTGAAAGTCCTCCACTACCACCTCGACCGCCAAGAGGTCTCCTTTGTGGCTATAACAAATCACATGCTTGATGCAGCAAAAAGTAACCGTGCTATATGCCTTTTTCGGTCTGAGGCTACAAAAGAAGACTAAAAACACTTGCCAAGGAGTGTTTATCTTCAAAAACAGATTCTCTACAACCACAAAATGACTTAAAATTGGTTGAAAATTTCTCTTGTGCTTTCTATGAGCTCATGCAAAAAAAGGGAAGGGCCTTCTGTCATTTCTTTGGTCTTCGTGACTTCATCCACTTCATAAATTACCTTCGGCGGAGACATGGGCGAATGCTTAAGGAGCAGGTGGTGATGGAGGCGATTGAGAGAAATTTCAATGGATTTAAACAATTTGATGAAATTGCGAAGGAGTTTCTAAGAGCTGTAAGTATTAATTATCGCTGACTGCTTTTTATTGTAGTGATTATAGAAAAGCTGCATGTGGTAATAGTACAGCTTCAACCTATTACCTAATGCTCCAGTGCAAAAGTGTTTTAGCGTCTATTTCTTAGTTATGCTGAGTCAGGTTCGCTAAAAGTAAGCAAATCAGATTGCTAAATGTACATAAAGGAATTTGTCTCTCTTGCTGCATATGATGAATTCAATTGCATAACCTTTGTTACACAATTCATGTAAATCAGCATGACCAAGAAATCAGACCAGCTTAGAGTGTTTTATGTTACTACCCGGATATCCTGATCCAGAAACTTGATCAGTAAACAGAAAAACCATGATCAAGAATCGACACATGTGTATATATATCACTGTCACTCCCATTTTGCAACACCAAGCATTTATTAGTTGTGAGTATATAATTACGGTATATCTGCTAAAATATTTTTTTTGCAATCCTCCACAGATGAAGTTTAAGTTCGACTCAGTTCATAAGCGAACTACTTTGAATGTACTAAAGGATAGTCTAAAAGATAATCCAGAGGACAGAAAGCATATATCTGAGTGTGAGGTTCGATACAAACTTATTATTGACCCTTCTGAAGATGGGTCCATAATCCCCTTACTTTTTTCCCTCGGAGTGCTTAACCGACAAACTACAAAGGTTTATATGTGCAGTGATTTTCCAGGGGAAATTCAAACGCAAAAGGCAAGTGTTACGAAGATTAAGGATGTAGCTATTGTGTACATCTTGTAAGCTTTATCCTTTTGGTGACTAGATAGTGACAAAAGATATTTTCCCCTTTCAATATTACATGAATTTGTATGTGTGCTTGCAAGTTTAAAATCACACTATTTGATTCAGCTGATGGATTACACAAAGGTTTTAGAGCTGTAGTTTTGTCTCATCTGCAGTAGAAAGTAATGCATGTGCTTTACACGATTCCCCTCTTTACCTTCTTGCAAAATGTATGATGACATGGCAATCCATTTCAAATCTGTGCTGCATACTCACACAGGCCTAAGCATGTATGTTTGTTCAAATCTAACTTGATCACTTTCTCTATATTTTAGATAAACACAATTGCTGCAATTCGTCACTCTGCAATAGAAGGTCATACAGTAATAATGAGCCAGACAGACAGCATACATGAAAGTTTCTATGACCTCTTCAATCAGCGATTTCGTCGTATTGACAACCCCCATGAGGGTCCCAGATACTATACAAACATCGCAATCGGTGCACATTCACGACCATGCAGGATCCACCCTAACTTTCAATGTGTGGTGGTTGTGAAAGAGTCAGAAGTTAAGCAAACACCAGCACCATTTCTGAACAGATTCGAGAAGTACTCCATAACACATGGAACTCTGCTGGACAATGCCCTTTCTCCCCTTCCACCCTGCCTTGTGAGAATGCTTCTTGCCGCAAAAGAAAAAGTAAGCTGCTAATTTGGAACAAACTGATATCAAATGCAACCCGAATTTACAGAGATAACCTAGGATCAACCTTCATGAATAGTACTAAAGTACAAATCTTTGGCACACTGGGCTATGCATTTACTGTAGTCTCCTGCTAGAGAGTCTTCACGAGTAGACAGAATGCGTTATTGCATTATTATAATTGTGCCCCCAAGGTAAATGGAGCACGGCCGAGATATTCCGGTGTGATTATTTGTTTTCACAGCATATGACTTTAAAGCAGTCTTTTTCATGCACTTGTAGCTCTGATCTGTAGCCAGACAGGCAGGCACAACGGCAGGCACACCGACACACACATACAGGCGTTGCGTAGCCTCGTAAGCTTTCAGTAACAATTTCTTTGTGCTTCTTTTTGTTTAGGTTGAGAGTTTTGTTCAGCACATTGGCAAACCTGGATTCTATGGACTTCGCCAGTCTGACACAGTTGACTCTCTTGTTCTTTGTATTTTGCCTCCAGTTGAGTTTGTGTTCCAGTGCAACAGAATAGAAATGCCTCCTGATTCTGAGGAAGACGTTGAGGTTTACTTAATGAATCTTTCATTGAAATACCTCAGAGAAAATTTAGGATTGCAAATTCCTTGTGTAAGTTCCTTACTGACAAATTACTGCAGTCATTAGTACCTGTTCCCACTCGAATTTTAGGCTATAATTCTACTTTCTATTTCCCTTTTTTCGGTTCTCAGAACAATCAATGAGGACGATCGTTACGTAGCAAACGTCCTTGCGTATAACTACTCCACACATTCTGCATTTACTTTCTATTCAGAGTTCAAAGTCCAGCATAGAAAAACAGTAACCAGCACAGCTTGAGAATGCCATGTGCCCTGTATACAGTATGATTCACGTTAGTATTTTTGTCTTATGACAAAAGCAAGAGTACCTGCATTTGTGGCAAAAAAATTATACAAAAATTCTTCGAAATAGTGTAGTCGCAAAGTATGAGTGTGCTCCCTCGTATAATGTGCAGCTATGACTCATTTCCTAAGCCTGTGAGACATATAATGCACAGGTGTTACCCTCTCTGACAGCTCCTCGGTTTTGAATTGTGACTGCATGTGTGCCTTCCATGTTCGCTCAACTATAAAACCATGCTCTACAGATTCCCTTCACCAATCCTTCACATCATTCATTAAACAAACTCATGTAAAATAGCGACAATATAGGGCTTGTGTGGAGGAAGATTAACGCGAGCAAGAAATGTCAGTTTAAAGATGTAATCATCATCCATTCTACTACTGCATCACATACATTAGGTCATCCCTGTCTTGTCTCCTTTCTTTTTATGCCATCCCTATATTCACCCTTTTTTTCAAAAATCTCCTTTTCCTTTTTTACGGCTTTCACATGCATTGGGGCATAATGCCCATAGCATGTGTTTATTGACTCAGACTGTTTGTCTTCATTCACATTCTTTCACCACCAAGTGTACCAAGAGTCATTGTTAGAAGACCCAGCATAAGCGAGTTATAGATTAATATGCCTAAGGCTGTTTATTGTTGTTTACAAACCTAAATTCTTATCATGGTAAATCTATGTACCAAGTTTCATTGTTAGAGGACCCACAAAAAGCAAGTTATAGGCACAAACATGATTTGCAATTTTTTTGGCCTGAGGCTGTTTGTTGTTGTTTACAAATCTGTTTCGATGAACTGTAATCAGTGTACCACAAGTAAGTTATAGGAACAAACAGGTTTTTATTGCCTGAGGCTGTTTGTTGTTATTTACAAATTTTGGTTTGATGAACTCGTTCATCAGTGTACCAAATTTCATTGTGAGAGGAACCACCATAAGAAAGTTATATTCACAAACATAGTTGTTTTAATGCCTGAGGCTGTTTGTTGTTGTTTATTAAGTTTTAACCGATTGCGCACCGCTGCTGCCTACATGCGACATATCACAACTGAGCGACGACAACAACAAGAATGGACACTCTTAAAAAATCAATTACAGATTATGCGATATAAGCCAATACGGATCAGATTGTTATGTCAGAAGTTTGAAACTGAAAGTGAAACATACAAATCTCAAATGTATTGGCATAATGCAGGATGAACTCTGTCACCCCTTAAGTACTACCACACTTAGTGATAAGTAGCATTTCATATAATTATAGTGTTGTTACTAAGGTGTTCTGATTAAAGTCAAGCCTAACCTTAAATTCAGGAAGGTTTCAGGGTGAAGAAGCTTTGCTTGGTTAATGAAAAGCACTAAAGTGCAAACTTTCGGCGCAAAAGGAGTGCACGCACATTGATGCGCAGCTGGTGCACAATACATATCCGCATACAGCGCCGTGTTAATTGATGGGCCGGGCCATGCCACGTGGTCTCGACAGAGCCTGTTTTATGTGCGGGCTAGCCAGTATGATCAGAGCAAAGCTGAAATGAATACAACCCTCCTCCCCCCACACGTAACTATCTTGCAAGTGAAATCAGGTTGAGGTAAGCCAGGATTTTTGTTTCTTGTGAACGCGGCAGTTTCATGCAAATCCCCTGCTTACCTTTCTGGCTCTCATAGTTCTGAAGCCGTTGGTATCGCTCATTGGCCGCCTCGTAGCCTGTAGTGCCAGAATAACCGTCGACACACAGACAAACCAAGTACTGTAACCCTCGCTGCGTATATGAGCCAAAAGTTAACAATGTAGAAATTATGAAACTGTGTCTGAAAAAATGTGGCAGTTTGCTGGCTCCGTATAACTAAAAACCAGTATATCTGCCTGAGAATCGTTCATCTCATTGCCTCCATACACATTTTTGATGGGGTGGACCAAACTGTTTTCAGAGCGAACGGATGGCACCAGTCTATCTCGCTTGATCTGCATACGAAACAACTCGAACAAACGACGATAATGGCGAGCAAAGCCTTGAAACTAAGTCATAATCACTGATGGGCCCATTATTTTCTTTTGAAGTATCGTAGTTCTCACTCTTACCCAACTCTGGATTATCATCAACATCCTTACCGACAATATGTGAAGTGCTGATTTTAACAATAAACGTCTCCAGAATCGCCAGAAGTGTCGCTTTGGCTTGAAAAATCACTAGTAATAGTCTATGATGCCCAAATACTTTGTTCTTCACACGAGAATTAGCTCATATGCGATTGTTTGTGTCATCATCATATTCTTCATCTTCTTCTTCCAGACCCGCTATCTCCTTACCTAACAAGTTGCCTCACTGAACGTCTCCAGGTTCCACGGAGGTGTGCATGGCCACTAAGCTAATGCATGTGCTGTTTATTT
The DNA here is from genome assembly GCA_030341885.1 of Geodia barretti. Lineage (NCBI taxonomy): Eukaryota > Metazoa > Porifera > Demospongiae > Tetractinellida > Geodiidae > Geodia > Geodia barretti. Next base: position 17,381 of record CASHTH010004027.1, on the reverse strand, counting down.
TTTCGGGCTGTGGTTTTGCTCTGAATTCCTTCAATTGCTCTGAATTCCTTTGTTGTTGTTTATAAGTTTACCGTGCGCACGCTGCTGCCCTTCGACATAGAGTGTGTCTAATCCTTAATCTTATAGGTTTCTCTGCCTAACTCCATTTTCCAAGCCAGTGCATAGTGTTTGCTGAGGTAGTGGTGAACAAGATGAATCAGTTCATCATCAACACCACGAAAATCAGAGTGACCATAATCGTAGTCAGAGCAGTTCATAAAAATAAACAAGTGGAAAAATCTGTTTGTTCATAAGAAAGTATGATCAGACAAAAGGTGTAAGGATGGTGTCATGTTTTTCTGTGTGACTTAGCTGTGTAATGACTCTTTGTTCTTTCCTTTTTTGGTGCTTTGAGCCATCCTTATATCATTTTTCCATTTTACACCAGGACAGAGAGACATCAGTACCCCATTCATTCATCTTTGTGTCTTTGCTTATAAACAGATCTAGAGTTCATATTATGTTCCATGGTTTGAAACACAAAGATGTAGGGATGGGGTTATATGACTCCTTGTCTTGGTTTAGGCATTGTTTCTCTTTTTTACTTGATGTAACATCCCTACATCACCCTTCGTTTGATTTTTTATTAACCCTCTTCAAGCATGCACAGCGAGGGTTCAAATAATGTGTGCATGTTTGTTTCTTTGTTTGTCGGCAGCTGTTCGTTTGTCGGTGGTTCTTTTGGCACTACAGGCTATGTGCGATACAAAGAGCTTTAGAGCTACAAGAGCATGACTTTTTTTCTGGAAACTATTGAATTCAAGAGATACCGTCAAGGTTCAGCACACCGATGAGGGATACTCACTCGGAGGACTAGTATCCAGCACAGCCTTGCTTTTAATGCTACTTACTAAAGCTGTTAGACACGAAGAAACTGGCTTAGTCTGCAGGTCAGACCATGTTGCGCTGCCTGGCTCATCCAAAGTGTATTGTGCATAACATAGCACATGTGTTCCTTTTGCACCGAGGCTTTGAACTCTTTCTATCGTGCTGTGTACAGTAGGTACATCAGTAGATGGCATTTTAAGCATTTAAGGTGGTGATAATTGCCCTTCATTGCAAATGTCTGATGCTTGCACGGCATGCAATGGAAGTCGACTTTAGTTTTAGAAGGGTACTAATTTGCAGATACACTTGTTGACTTGATTTTCTCTTGTATGAACACAAACTAAGAAGTCGGCATCTTGGCTAGTTCTATTGCACATGGTGGCAAGGAAAGACAGATAGACAGTCAGACAAGATCAATTAATGCTGTAATCCTTGCACATGTGTGCCGATGTTTAATAAGGCTATTACAGTGTTACATGCTGTAATCCTTGCACATGTGTGCCGATGTTTAATAAGGCTATTACAGTGTTACATGCTGATGTCAGCCATGGCATTTACATACTGCACTTTGTCAGCCCCTTTTGTTTTCGCAGATTTCAGCTGATGAGTTGAAGACAGATACGGAAGCAGTCTTTACTATTGTCAAATGTGATTCTGAATTTTTAAAGGACATTGAGGAAATGAGCTGGCAAAAGCATTTGATTCGAGCAGAAGCAGTTTATGAGGCTATTAGTTTCCTGCAAAGGACAACAGAGCAAGAGATACATAGTGATAACCACTTTCATATATCAACGGAGGTAAACTAAATGTTGATTTCCAAGAATGAGTGATCTAAACGAAGCAGTCAACTAAATCTGCTGGCCTGCCACACAGTGGTTGTGTTTTTCCCCTTTAGAGTTGCATATAACGTTACGGTATGTGCGACAGTGCCGTTGTCAGATACCCCTGCCTTTATAGTTCATGCTTGTAAATAATATTGTCATGTAGCTGATGTTGACTCTTAAACACCCTGTTTTCCAACATTTAAACATTTAAAGTTCAACTAAGTATTTTTTATTCAGGGCTGCATTGTGATACAAGCACTTCAGCAGTGGCTCGTTCACTACCTAGTCAAGCGACTGATGCAGCTTATGACAGCGGAAGCCTTCATTGATAGTCGTTTCAAGTTACCTCTCTCATACCTTAAAACCTACCTTGATGATCAAGCTCATTTCTCTCTGAGAGCCCTCATCACTTTATATCTAGGAAACAAATGGTTAGTAATGTGTTTGTACCATTTCTGAGGTAATGGATCTGAGAAACATATTAGAGTATATAGCAATGTAAACTCACAGTAAAACAGTTTTGACCTTGGGTACAATCTACCCCCTAATGTTATATGGTGAGTATCCACTGTTCTGGGGAATTGTCGTTGGAGCTGTAGGTGTCTGAGAAATACGACGTTTGGGCAGGTAATGAATCGAGTCTGCTCTGCGCTTGCGCCAGAAGTTATAATCAAAAGGTTAGAGTCAGGCTATAGGCAGACCCTGGCAATTTTTACACTCGGCGCGCATGCGCAGCGAGGGTACGGTAGTTGGGTCTGTTTTGTTTGTCTGTCTGTCTGTGTGTCTGTCTGTTACTCTACATCTCACTTCACGGGTGTTTGTTCGTCTCACAAAGGATATGACCTACTTAACGGGCAATGAAGGTAAGAAGTTTCGAACTGTTTTCTCTGAAACTGCTCCGTTGCAAAGCTAGAGCGCGAAAAAGCCAATATGCAAATAGCTACACAACGGACGGGATGGCTTACCACGGTCTGATCGATCCGCGTGCTCTGCGTACCTCGGAGGCACCAGAAGATGCAATGCAGGGCATGTATCACCTCTCGCATGCTATCTAGTAGTGTAGTTAGCCCGCGTCAGACTCTGCGCAAGCTGGCAAGAGACCACGAGTAACGGCTAAAACTAAACCCAGCCCATCAATTAGTGCTACGGCGCATGTGTTTACTTACGCGTACGCGTCATAGTGCCCCAAGGGTTGCACTTCAGTGCTTTTCATTGTAATAGGAATAGTATGCAGTGTATTATGTGTATGTACTCTGCAGCATTCACACAATGATAAACTTAAATACTTATGAAAGAATATTTTTAAATATAGGGACACAACACCTCGCACCTCAAAACTCCTCTGTTTCACACGTTCTTCTTCATTGATATATCAACTGCCGGCCCAGTATCCTAACCAGCTGTATGAAAGCAGAATTGTAACGACATTAAGCAGAATCTGAAGGTAAGCATCAATGAAAAACTTGTGTGTCTTATACATCAAAACAGTTTTGTATGCAAACTAGAACATCTTACATAATTATACCCTCAGAACTTGAACAGAAGCCATATTTTTATGATGCAGTGATCTTTGCAGGTGAAATAATAATAGTTCTGTCACCCCTGCAATTTGCTAAAAGGTGAAAAAGTAACGAAAAAGAATTGAACTCGCAGCATCGCATTGTGCTTGGTTTCTTAAAGACAGCCTGACACGAAATTACAACAATTTTCTCTACTGATGCCCGTGTCCACATGTCTGCGCAAGCTTATTCGCATGAAGTATCACAGCTCTGACGAAAATGCCAGTGTTTCAGTCCTATTATGGGACCTTGCTGTATTTTAAAAAAAAACGCCCTCTACGTTTTCAGGTAAGCAATTTTTGAGAGTGAACAGCTTTTCGTTTTTATTTCCTTATTGTACTATATTATCAAGGGTCCCTTTTTGTGCGCAAGATGCAAGATTAATCGGATTTGAGACTGACAGACATAATTATAGACAAGACTTATGAACCAAGTATTTGCTGTTGCACTCTAAAGCGTATTTAGTATAATATGCTGTCACAATCTGTCACGAAGCTTGACTGTGCACCCTCATATATAGAATGACTCATTTCCTAAGCACGTAATGCACAGGTGTTGCCCTCTCTGACAGCTACTAAGTTCTTTGTTATGACTGCATTGTGAGACTTCCATGTTCGCTCGACTAACGATGCATTTCACAATGCTGTGTTTGTGGCCCTCCTTTACCATTGTCCTCAAACTATGTTGTGAGAAAATGGCAACAATATAGAGATTGTGCAGATGAAAATGTACCCGAGCAAGCGATGTCAGTTTGAAGATGTAACCATCATCCAATTGTACTACTGCATCACATAAACTAGGTCATCCCTGTCTTGTCTCCTTGCTTTTTACGGCATCCCTATATTCCACACTTTCTTAATTCGAAGAATTTTTTTATTTACTTGTCTCCTTTCCTTTTTTACGGCATGCACATGCATAATACCCATATAAAAAGTAACATGTAATTATTGCCTCGGAGTCTTTGTCGTTGTCCTCACCACAAAAGTACATAAGTATACAAAGTTTCATTGTTAGAGGACCCAGCATCAAAATATTATAGGAAAAACAGCACTTAATTGCCTTAGGCTGTTTGTTGTTGTTTACAAACTTGTAATTTATGTTTTGATGAATTCTTATCATAGTAAATCAGTGTACTAAGTTTCATTGTTAGAGGACCCACAATAAGCAAGTTATAGGTACAAACATCATTTTATTGCCTAAGACCCTTTGTTGTTGTTTACAAACTTGTAATATCTGTTTCAATGAACTCTTATCATGGTCAATAAGTTTTATTGTTATAGGACCCACAATAAGCAAGTTATGGGCACAAACATCATTTGCAAGTTTTTATTGCCTGGGTCTGTTTGTTGTTGTTTAACTTGTAATTTCTGTTTTGATGAACTCTTATCATGGTACATCAGTGTACCAAGTTTCATTGTTAGAGGACCCACCATAAGCAAGTTATAGGCACAAACACAGTTTACAAGTTTTTATTGCCTGAGGGTGTTTGTTGTTCTTTACAAACTTGTAATATTTACATTTTGATACTAATCGTGTGTTGCATGTATATACAAAGTGTTGGTATTTGCATTACCTAGTTAGTACACTTTATTTATCTCTATCATAATGTGTGGCCTTGGGCTATTTTTTGCTGTTTTTTGTTGATACCGGGAAAAGTGATGCTGGGTCTAGATTAATGTTTAAGTTCAGATCAGGCACGCATGGGCTAAATGAGGAACTGGGTAGGCATAGGGGGAGGGAGGGGGTGAAGGAGTGCCTGTTGTGTGATGATGAGTGTGAAAGTGTGAGTCATGTGTTGTGGGAGTGTCCAGCATATAGTAGTCTTAGGAGCAATTTCTTAGTTGCCCTGCAGGGGAAGCTTGGGGATGATGGGTTTGAGCATTTCCAGTCGCTTGATAGTTTCATGAAAGCATCCTTTATATTGGGTAGTGAACTGTGGGAGGATAAATTTGGTTCTTTGCTTGGTCTTGTTAAAGATTTTTATTTTGGATGTTTGGGAGCTAAGAAAGGTTAGGTTATACAGCGATAGTCCCCGCGTACAACAAACCCAGTCTCAGATTACGTCTGGGGAGCTGCAGGGTGTCGCTGGTGGAAGGGGTGAGTTGAGGTGTCTGGGAGGTGAGACAGACACCTCATGTTCATGTGGTGTATGTTCGTTTGTTAACGGTTCCACCCATTGCTCTGGGTGCGTGGTCTATGGCCCTAGTGCTATGGCAGCCACCTGAGTATTATTATTATTATTACAAACAAATGAAAATGCTCTTGCACAACCTGTCATGGATTCCAATCTCAGTGCAAAGTTTCATTTCATTATCTTACCTGGTTTTTGATATACGCTTATTGAAACTGAACAACAACGAAAATTTTGAAAACTGACTTTCTAGAATAAATCAATTAACAATTATGCGATTGTCGTAACTTAGGTTCGCAAATATCGATGGAGTATGGCAAAGCACACAGGATGCATACGTAAAGCTACTTTTATAGTGATATAAAAATGTAATAGGAAATAGAAAAAGGGAAGTGACGTCACAATGCATTAATGACCAGTCAATCTATAACATTCCTCCCCCCTAAAGAGGGTATATACTTCTAATATACACAAACAAAGCAACATTCATGCACTACAATACACACATACATACATGAGTACTCACACAGTCGCACAATAATTAGTTCTTTCCAGGTTCGAACCCATCTCGAGTCTTGCGTTGACGAAGAGGATATGGACGGGTATTCGTATCGATCGGAGGCGTTCGATTTCGACTGTTCGTTCGTGCTGACTCTGAGGACACAGGCTGTTCTGGTCCTTGTTCTGGATGAGAGTGGAGCCACTAGTGAGAGTAACTGGAGTAGTAGTTATAGGCGGAGCTTCTCCCTCGGCATCCACTGACACCTCAGACATCTCTGGAGGACCATCGTCGACGACCCAGGGTCGCAAACTGATCCTGATGACAGCGTCTGTTACGGCCATCTTCCAGAACAACACGAAAAGAGACTGGACCAGTACTCTCAACAATCTTGGCCGGTAGCCACACAGATCCAGTACCATAATGCAATAATTTCTCACAAAAACGGTATCACCAATGCGAAAAGTTCGAGTCTGTTCACGACCGTCGTGTCTGAACTTCTGTTGGTGTTGTCTGCGCTCGACTCAGTCAGTGGTATTTGGTATGAGTGGTTCCAGACATGTACGTGGACGTCTTCCCAACAACAGCTCTGCGCTGGAGCTTGCCTGGAGCTTGCCTGTGGTACTCTGCGAGTAATTCGGTAAGTGAACACACCTTTAGCCGAGTCGAGTGTGCATTGTACCTTCAGTACATTTCCTTCAAAGAACCTCGGTCTTGATGATCGGAACGGCACAGTCTGCTAGCATTAGAAGCCGGGTGAAGGGGGCTGACGTAGTATGTCTGACCCTCCTTCTTGTGAAGAAGGAACTGCTTGAACTCACTACTACAAGCAGTTCCGATTTCAAAACATCATCTCCGGCATACCACGAATCTGGCAACAGTGTCCCGCAACACGTGATGACACAGTTTGATGACATGGACGGAGTACGCACGCCTCAATCCACTTGAGTGGGCGTCCAATTGCAACGAGTATGTTATTTCCCTGAACGAGACCAGCACAGTCCAGGTGCAACCGAGCCCAAGGCCTAGTAGGCCACCTCCAGGTGTAGGAGTGGGGTGGGTGGTGATGTGAACTTGTTGACACCCCCCCCCGACGAGCCTGACAGACTTTTCGATATCTGCCGTGATACCGGGCCAATCCCACCATACACCTGGCGAGTGCCTTCATAAACTAGAGATGCCGGATGGCCCTCGTGCAATTCTTGAAGCACAGCCTCTCTGTCCTGGGGTGGAATTAACAAAGAAGACACGTTGTCCCCCTATTACACCCTCTTACTGGGGGCTCCTGAGCTGAAGAGTAGTTAAAGGGGTGGTTTCAGGGTCCCCCTCGGAGTCGGCCTTCCGTATGTTTTTCCTGTTGGGTGGTGGGTTTGTGGATTGGATGGATGTACTTTGGAGGGGGATTCTCGATGTGTTGGCCGTATCGTCTTGTGTCTCCGAGTCCACACGCGGATAACTCGCAGCATAAGCTGCGGCCGTCGGACAGTAGTGGAGGGCTGTAAAAACCTCAGGGCCTCGTGCGGGGTTTATGGCGGGGGTGTGTTCGTTTTTTGTGTTGCTGGTGTGGCATGTCGGGGTGCTCAAGACATTTTTGGAAGTCTGCAGCGATAGGCATCCGCATTGGGTTCTTTACAGGCTCCTGGTGTCCTAGGCGGGGTGTGGGTTGGTGTGGTTTTGGGTGTGGTTAGTGGTGGTTGTGTTTGTGTGCTGTGTTTGGTTGGTGGTTGGGGTTTTGGTTTGATTGGTTTGGGTGTGTTTTATTGTCGGGTTGTTTATGTGGTGCTGTGGGTTGTGTTTGTTGGTGTTGTTGGGTTTTGTTTGTGTTGTTTGGTGGTGGTGGGGTTGTTTTTTTGTTTGTTGGGGGGTTGTTTTGGGTGTTTGGGGGTTGGGGTTTGTGTGTGGTTGGTTTGTTGATTTTTGTGTGTGTGTGGTTTTTGTTGGTGGGTTGTTTTGTGGGTGTTGTTTTTTGGTTTTGTTGGGGGGTGGGGTTGTTTGGTGGTGTTTGTTTGTTTGATGTTGGTGATTTGTTGTTGGGTGTTTGTTGGTTGGTGTAGTTTGTTGTTTTGAGTGTTGGGTTTGGTGTTGGTTTGGTGGGTTGTTTTGGTGTGGGGTGTTTCCCGTTTTTGGTTTGGGTTTGGTGGGTGTGGGATAGGGTTTTGGGTTGGAGTGTTGTGAATGTCGGGGGAGTTTTTGTTTGTTTTGTTTTGGTTGTTGTTGTATTTGGGTAGTGGTATGTTGCTTGTTAGCAATCGAGTCGTGGGGGGGTTTTTGGTGCTGCGGGGGGTAGGTGTGCGAAAATGTTTTGGGGGTTTGTGTGGTCGGTTGTTGTTGCGGTGGTTTGTCGGGTGGTGTGGGGAGGTTGGTTGTGGGGGGATTGGGTTGAGTGGGGTGGGTTTTTGATTGTAGTTGGTTTTGTGTGGGGGTTGTGAGTGAGGATTGTTGGGTGTGGTGGAGGGGTTGGTGGCGTGGGTTGTGGGGGGGTTTGGGAGGGGAGGTATGTTGTTTTTGTAGGTGGTTGTGTGGGTTGTTTGGTGTGTTGTTTGGTTGTTGGGGTGGCACACCAGCAGCGTTGTCGTATTTGAGAGATAGCGACCAGCCGCGTGTGGGTTGATGCGAAGGGGGGGGGGTGTAGGTTGACTGGCCTGTGCGGGCTGCTCCTGTATGTTTATATGGGGCCGAGTGTGGTTTCGGTTTGTTTTCTGTTTGTGGTTCATTGGGGGCGCGTTGGTCTTTGAAATTTTCTGTGTTGCGGTCGTCGCCATTGTCACGGGTCCGGTGGGAACTCGCATATCGTGCGTAATGGGATGCACGTGTTGTTGCGCGCGATTAGACAGTGAGTGTCGCTCGGTTGCGCGTGTCTGTGGATAGGTCCTGTTCGGCATTTTGTGGGGGGTTGTGGTGGTAACAGTGGTAAGCAATTGGGTCGGCGTGGTTTGTGGGGGGGGTGTGGGTGTGTGGGGGGTGGTGGGGGTTGGCTTCACCTAGGGTGTGGTCCATTCGGCTGGGGGGAAGTGAACTGGGCGGAACCTGTGGCCCGAATTAGATCACGGCAGCCAAGTGGGAGGGAAGGAATGCAAGAGGTGGCATAGACCATGCCCTAGTAGGTGAAGTAACGTTCGGGGGGGGAACCGCCGCGGCACAAGGACCCCGGGCCAAGCACGGCGTGTGTGAGGCTAGGAAAGGGGCATTAGAGGAGGGCTCGAAGGGGGAGAAGTATAAGTTGGGTGAGTGCTCAATGCGTTCGCCACTGGATAGAGGAACATTGTGTCAGGAAATAGTAACGGGGCTATCACAGGAATCTGCAAACGGGTGGTCGGTGCTGGCTTCGTACAACTAAAAAGCTTTCTGTGGTCTGCGGTGTAGTCGAGGGGGGTGGATTGGTGGGCCCGCGCATGGTCTAGCGAACGGCACCCCCAAAAAGGGGTTCACGGTCGGCCGTCATAAGATTCACACGGCACGGCGTGATAGGCGGGTCGAAGCGCCACGGTCGTCCCGGCACCTGGGACGCGACTGGGCACCGCGGCAGGGTCGTTGTCAGCTCCTCACAGAGACCGCACGAAGTAGATAGCAGCGATGGGTAGTACGAGTAAGAACAGGCCAGGAGACCCGGCAAAGGGCCTCGCTGAGGACCAGCGAATAGCACACAAACAAGGCACAGCAACCGCGGAGAGAACGGAACACCCACGTAATGAATCAGCTACCTGGGGTGAAGCCGCAGCCAGGAGCGCGATAATCGCACTGACGGCAAATCCCGCGGCAAAGCGCATTGCCTGAACCGCGCAAATAGTCTGCCACTTGGAAGAGTATACGCTAACTAACACCGGGAGTTACGGTACACTAAGGCGCCACAGATGCCTCACGGGAAGGAAAGGGCGTCTGACAATCGCTTCTTCAGAAACAGACTCTGGTGAGGGCAACGCCCTCGGAAATAGCGCTGTTGGACTAGGGCCGTCCGCGAGAGTTCCCTCATGTGTGAGTCGCTCCCACTCCGTGTTCAACTTTATCCACGAGTGCTAGGGACTGATCGGGAGGGATAAAAACGGGAAGGGGCACTGGGTCAACTGGAAATCTTACTTGGAAGAACCCCTTTCAGTGTACCGACAACCTCATCTCCCACTCACCATCGTTGGGGAATGGGTCAGGGCGAAAACTGACTAGTAGGGAGGGCTGTCCCGGTGTGGCGGTCCCTCAGTCCGAATTGTATTGTGCAAGCGCAGGAGACAAACCTGACCCAAGGAAGAAGTAGGGGCCTTGACAGCCAACATACCAAAATTAGTGCAAAATCTGATAACGGAAAACCTGGACAAATGGATTCTACCAAATCCATGGGAGGGACAAAGGGAAAAAAAAAGGGACCCGCCACGGGATGGATTTCCTTGAGATAGGCGGCAACACTGGGCACATGATAAAGAAAATAACTCAAAAAAAAAAAACCCTCCGCCCTGGCCAAAGCACACAAATAGAAAAGTGTCTTCTCCAGCTTTACGGCGACCAAGAGGAGAACCCCAGTAGGCCACCCCTGCCATAAATCACACGAGACAAAACCCTCGAACTGGTGTTTCAGCACACGTCAAAAGGGTGGTGGGGAAAGTTAGCGTTAACACGAACGATACAGGGAGTGGTACAAGTACCAGGTGATAGTATAGGCTACGTCACAATGTACGGGGGCTGCATCACCGGTAGCCGCGACCAGGGAGGAAAGAACAACAGACCACCAGGGCGGACGGGCGGACTAGCCCTTAAAGCCCTGGAGGACTGCAGAGGCCTGAACTGGCAATGCGGCCAGCGTGAAGGGAGTGCCCGTCTTGATGACGAAAACGTTACACGGGCAGCGAAAAAAGAAAGCGGGCATGGGGCTTGGGCCTATCCTGCAGGAGCGAATACAAGGAAAATTACGACCGCATGAAGACGACGATCGTAGGCAACGGGCTGGATACACGAATACGGGGAAGAGGAATGCAACACTCCCGTCTTGGTGGACGGCCCTGACGTGAGGATGCGCACAGGTCGGCCATGGGAGGAGAAATTCTAGTGCTAGAATCTGACGTCAGTGTTACACGAATACAGCTTCGTGCCGGGGCGCGGTCGGTCTCACTCACACGACGACGGCATGTAATGAGTCTGAACGTGAGATCTAGCTCCGGACTAGGGGGCAATCAGGGGGTTTGGATGGGCGGTGTCAGTCGACAACGACTATCACAGGGGGAAAAGGGGAAAAAGATACACTATCATGGATCATCGTCAACAAGCCCAAAGTGCAATAGTCGAAGAACGTAGCTCGGCGACGGAGGTTGGGCCTAGATCCCACTTTGTGTGTGTGCGACCGAGAAAACTTACTCTCGGCGAGATCCGATAGGTGGGACAGTCGGTAGTGGGTTTAAGCTGAAAGAGCCTCGAACGGGGCTACGGATGGTCTAACGGTCTGCTCGGGGCCTGGCGTCAGCTGCAGAGGATGGATTGTCCGCATACAATTATAAGTCGCCGCCCAAGGACAGTCAAGTAAAACGCCCGTTTCTGGGTCACTTCGTTATCCAGGAATGCATACGAAGCTACTTTATAGGGAGAGGGCAGAGGAAATATCCGGAAAGGAATGACGTCCAATGCATTAATGACCAGTCATCTATACAGCGATTATTCTTAGGTCCATGCGCTTTTTGACCACACGCCAGCAACTTGTTGTCAAGCGGAACATCTGATGTTGTGAAACTGAAAGTGAAAGTACTTGTATCCTCAATTGTAGGGGCATAATGGGCTGGCATGAGCGGTAGTGACCTGTGTCAATCCTCTATATTAACTACTGTACTTATGATTATGTGCTTGAATACCGTTTTGATGCACCATTGGATACGCAGACTAATTACTTTTATTATAATCAACGAGTTCCGGCTAATTAGTAGAGACTGTTCTAGTATAAATTGTCAGGTGGTACAGCATAAACGTTCTCCACTAGAGCACTAGTCAACCCTGGCCTCTCGCGTGTTAGAGCGTCGGTAGAACTCGCTAAGTATATGGTGGCAGGGTGATTCTCACGGGATCCGCTTTACAAAACGACTAAAAACGCGGTGATGAATAGCGCCCTAGGCATGCAAACACCTGGAGCAATAGTCTACGGGCCCATATCTACCTATACATGTTACCAGAAAGAATCTCGATACGCACCTCAGTCTTCCACGCAGAATTTGCTCATACGCGATTTCCCATTGCATGTCTGCATCCTTACCGCAGTACCATTGTGAAAGCTCTGATTTTTTCACTGAACGTCCGCAAATTCGCCGGAGGTGTTCCACAGTGCCTCAAACGAGGAATCGGTATTGCTTTCTTGCCCAAGTGCACGTCCGGTAGGATCATGGAGCTCTTCCAGGGTCGACGCGGTACAAACTCCATTTTGCTGCTAACCCAACATAGGATCCGGGCGCACATCGCGAGTGTCTTGTGGGCCTTGGTCCAATGCGCGTGCACGCTCGAATCTTAGCTACCGGGGCGAAGTTGACAGACCCGCAGAGGACTCTCAGCCTCCCCGTTGCATTCGGTAAAAGTAAGTGTGCGCCATGTTCTCCAATGACTACGTTCCCTGTTGATGTGCATAGGGAGCAACGTGGCAGTGGTCCTGCGCTGTGTTTAGCAGGGTGCTGAAAAGACTAGGGCCTTCATTCTGTGTCCCTGCTGCACGTTGGTAGCCGGTGATTACCACGGTCTGCCATGAAACTGAAATCGCACACCTTGAACGCCCGCGGGTCCCCTTACCACTGTGTTTAGCTCCTCTCCCAATCAACAAGCCCCTGGGCTTGCGTGGTAGACCTTTTTGCTCTATTGGCCGGTGCGAATGCATCACTCTCTATACGGTCGAAACATAATATATATGAAGAAGAAGTAGAAGAAGAAAGGACAAATCCCATCATTCCAATACATCTAGGGATGCAACGTTAATATCGAACAAGATATTGCGATGGTGTCATGTACTTTGTGCATCGTTTTGTGTGGTAATGAGCCCCTTGTTTCTTCCTTTTGACCTGCCTGCAAGCCATCCCTAACTAGTCCCTTCATTTTGAAGGATATGACTGTTGTGCCACGTGTCTTACAGGCACCGCTCGAGCAGGTAACCTTCTTGGCTCCGGTCTAGTGCAGAATCCTGCTATTGAGTATGTGTTACCATTAACCTAGTACACACTCACAGGAATAAATCTCTTCCTTAACGTAATTGGAGTGTCAGAGCTTTATATTATTTAGAGCTTATTTTCCTGCTTTAAATGGACAGAGCGCTTTATTCATGAAATGAGGTGGAAGAACTGATGAATTTGCCAAGCATTCTAGTACATACCCGCACAGACAGCACGTATGTTTGGGTTGCTTCTACATACGGTTTACTACGCACACCGGCTAAGGTTCTTGTGCTTTAATCATGTTCAAGAAGTGAAGAAAGAGTTAGTAAACCACCTCCGTACTATGATCGACGAATAGGAGTTGCATCCGTTGAAAACATGGAAGAGGGGCACAAAACTATTTGTTTCTTCTGCCTTCATTAACCACCCCTCCAGCTTTGTAAGAGATGTATAATCCATCGTATTTCTGTAAGGCTGGGACCACTACTATCTTGATACTATTAGCCACGCAAGGAAAATGTGCAGTCTTGATATATCGAAGTGGCTAGGATTGGTCGACTTCCTCCCCAGGATGCGAGGTGGGGTGTCCCCTTCCAGGGATACAGACATTTTTTCGGTACCACTCTTATGACAACTCTGTAAGAAGCTAATTCAATTTATATATAATATCACGGGTACATTTTGGGTGTAGTGCGCTTGGGTGGGGGGTGTGATGTTTAACAACAAATGCATGACCAAAAGCGTACAGAAGCTCTTGAAGAACTCCTTTTTGTCAGATGTATTTAGGTAATACTTCTCTGTAGGTTTTTTCAAGTTTCCTAACGGGAAGCCAAATGTGGAATGTCCAATACCTTAAAGAACGCGCAATTGTTGCGAAGACACACGATTCAAACACAATTAATATAGACAACTCTATCCATACACTTTACTAATTGTTTCTTCGTTTTCTGTATACAGTGGGGTCAACTCAAATTTAATGTAAATGGCCGATTATCGATGTCTTTATTGCGGCGGGGGGAAAGGTTTTTCGGAACCGTCATGATATTTCCGTTCCCCAGGCGTCAAGAGCTCTGTCCACTGAAGATTGTAAATTACCTCCAATCCCAAGCTGTCGATTTCAAACAGGCATAGTTTCATTTCCAGGTCGGAAAGAAAGAGCTAGCACCTTCCCGATTTTGCCTTCTTGAGGAGCAAGTTTCTGAGAGGAGAATGAAAAAGTGGGTGGAGGACAAGAGATCCAGTGCAGTCGACACCTAACCGTTTTGGGGATTTAGAACGGACAGCGCGCGTCATCTTGCAATGCTGACCAGCAGCTCTACTTGATGAGCTACTCAAAATTGTGTTTTTTCACATAATCCATGGAATTGGCTATCTAAAAGATAGACATTTAACATCGCTTTGTCACTTTAAATAATCATCATTATCTTCGCCTTTTTCCACAGAAAGAATACAACAGAGTTTTCTGTGCAAAACGTACCACTGGCAGGCCCTGAAGGGAGAGTCACCGAACTATGAGCAAAATATTGACTTTAATAGATTTACTGTGGCAAATTTTGCACACTATAGAACGGCGCTGATGATACACATGCAGTAGAATGCGTTGGGATATAATTTTTCGGCCATAACCACAGGACATAGACAGTTTCTAAAAAATTTTGTACACCTCCATGTATATCATGACTCTATACCATGCCGGGTGGAGCTGGCCAGCAGCTACTACAATCCTAGCGAATCCTCTGATCTGGTGAGTTCAAGGTCGGGGCTCAATTGGTCCATGTCAGTGCCACTACAGCTCCATACTCCATCCCCTACAGACACATCATGCTGCAGTCCAAGAAAGACATGGCCAGGAACTCCTCAAGATCTCTCAAAAATTGTAATTGACCACTTTTTCAATATCCTTCTGCTGCGCGCAGCATGCATGCCCTCAAGCTCCCAGGGCAAGTTGACGAAACAACATGTTGCTGTGGTATGAGGGATACAGGTACGTATACCTAGTTCGTGTTATGGTTTGATGCAGTTATTATACTAATCCATTTCTAGAGATCTGATGTGGTCTCCTGACCTGAAGAAGTGTTGTACAGTGTGTTTAGACCAGAGTTCACAATCACTAGGTTGTAGTGGAGGCGAGGTTTAACGTGATGCATACTGTTTTCCTTATGATACAGTTGCGTGTTTTTATCCATCCGAGGAACATCACGGTCTTCCCTCATGTGTCCTCAAAAAGTGTTTCACAGACTCTTAATGATTATTTCATGAGTAGCATGGAGGGTGAGCACCATAATACCGTTAGTGGTTTGTAATAATACGTATCTATGTTACAGTTAAAGGCTGGTTGTCCTAGACTGGAATGTGGCTATAGTGGTAAAGAATCTATCACCACATCTGAGTGGAAACTACCAAGGTTGGCCATGTAATTCCTGAATAGAGGTATTTGCGTGGCAGCTGTGCTTAAAAACGTCATTCATAAATGAAGAAAGGTGAAAAAAATGTTTAAAGCCTCATCTCCTTACAGTTACCCAGATGCAATCAGAGATGTGATTGTTGAACACTAAGAATGCCCATTAAAACCATAACCTTACTTAGCTCCAAACATCTAATTGCTTAATGATGCCAAAAACAGTTTCAGGTATTGATCTGTGAAAGGAATATTGTTTTCTGCATGGCCGTATTTTTAACCCTCGGCGCGCATGCGCAGCAAGGGTACTGTAGTTGGGTTTGTCTGTCTGTTACTCTACATCTCACTTCTCCAGTGTTCTTTCGTCTCACATACTACATACTTAACGGGCAATGAAGGTCAGAAAATTTGTGGGATTTTCTCTGAAAATGCTCCGTTGCAAAACTAGAGCGCTTCCAGCATTGTATGGCATGCCGGTAGTCGCCATTTTATCGCTGTGGATAATGCGCATGCGCTATATTTTGCACAGGCTTACCTCGACAGGGTTCGCTTGCTCTGTCTATCTTGAAGGCACAAGAAGTCACAACAAATGGCGTGTATCGACTGAGCTAGCCCGTGTCAGACTCTCTGCGAGCTACTAATGGGAGACCGCGAGTAAAACGCATACAAAGCCCAACCCATCAATTAGTGCTACCATGCACGCATGCACAGTTCGCCGAGGGTTTGCACTTTAGTGCTTTTCATATTTGGGACTGTCCGTCCGTGTGTCTGTCTGTTATTCTACATCTCACCTCTTGAATGTCTGTTCGTCCCAGAAACGATACCATCTACCCAACGGGCGACGAAGGTCAGAAAATATGTGGGGTTTTCTCTGAAACTGCTCCGTTGCAGAGCTACAGCGCGAAAAGGCCCCTATGCCAATACACAACGGACGGGATGGCCTACCACGGTCAGATCGATCCGCGTGCTCTGCGTACTTCGGAGGTACCAGAAGATGCAAAGCAGAGCGTGTATCGCCTGTCGCATGCTATCTAGAAGTGTAGTTAGCCCGCGTCAAACTCTGCGCGAGCTGGCAAGAGACCACGAGTAACAGCTAAAACTAAACCCAGCCCATCAATTAGTGGTACGGCGCATGCGTTTACTTATGCGTGCGCATCACAGTGCGCTGAGGGTTTGCACTTCAGTGCTTTTCATTTAAACTCTACCAATGTCTTGTACAGCGAAAAATGACCTTGCTACTCAATCCCTCTTCAAACCTCACACCCTCCCTCTGATCAATACTATTCGCAAGAAACATGGTACTCCCTTCAAATTTAATAACTCTGTTGTATCAAAAGAATAAAAGATCATCGCTCAAGGACTTCCTCTGTCTACCTATTTGAGGCAGAAAGTTCCACTCTTTGCTAAAGAGTTGTTTGTAGCACTTGCGTTAACAGTCATGGGACACATTTTGCCCATTATTGCCCAGTGTCCATGCAGTCACACATTTGCGCAGTCGATTTGTCCGTGCGTGCATGTTACATGCATGCCTAGTATTAAGCCCTACACGGCGCGCTAAACAATTGAACAGGATGTTTACATGACAACCACTTAGCATAGGTAAGTAACAGTTGACAGTAGCTTAGTACTAGTGGATATACTAACTTTAATTTTGTGGCTGTAATTATACAAATTACTTTCAACTTATACTCCATTTAACACTGGACACTGGTGCCCAGCCTTGAGAGCTGGGGCGGTGGGTTAAAGAGTCTTTTATGGCCAGCCAACTCTCCCCACACACCCAGTCACACACTGAGAAACTGCACGACATGACAAACATGTACAGCATGTGTTAGGCTGATGTTGACCCGTTTTTGTGGTAGTTACCTGATGTGGAGCTGTACTGTAGAGCAACAAAGATGCTTCTTGAGTACCAATGCACTAAATGAAGCATTTTTACTTATACCTGTGCCACTAGCAGGGTTCGAAGTGCATTTACTCACGCACTGGAACACTGTTTTTAC
>CASHTH010004026.1:0-33002 GCA_030341885.1 Geodia barretti | reverse complement strand
GCCCCACCTGCTTTTTATCAAGACACACCTTCTTAGCGTCGATGCGCGGCTTACCAAAATTTTTGGCGGATCCTCTCCATTGAAAATGGTTCTCGGAACAACGCTTAAATTGCAGAAAGCACATAGTGAATCTCTGGGAGTTCTCAAGAGTTTGGAGCAATGTTGCATTCTCTCAAAGTTAGAGACAGGGCAAACAACCGAAGAAAAATAAGACTTTCTAAGATTTTTCTACTAAAATTCGCTCACTAATTGTCATGTTTATACCTCAATGATGTATAAGACGATTATCATTTTTTTTTTGATTTTAGGCAAAGGTATACGATGTACCGCAAATGAACTGATTAACCGTGGGCGACCTGCTTTAACGAGCGAAGACATTCCCTGCTCCTTCTTGGATACCATTTTGTCAAAACAGGATAGCTCAGCCCCCCCAGATAACCGCCACAGAACAAGATTGGTGGCATCATATGTGCTTCATTTGAGAAAAATTACCTTAGACGGCCCAATTGGGATTAATGCTTAAAAAACGACTATGGTGGCGGCATACCCTCCGGATCCGGAGGCTCTGCTCATCATAAAGATGCACAGCGGCGCAATTATTCGTAATGCTACAAGGATTAGAAAAACTGGCTATAATAGAACAAATTGAGAAATGAAGGGGCGCATTATAATCAAAACATGGAAGACAAAAAAAGAAAAACCCCCAAAACCACCCCCCAACAGACATCGTCTGCCGCCAATGTGTGGAAAGTCTGTTGGACTGGTCACGCCCATTGTTCAACCGATTAACTGCAGCATCCCCCCCAGGGTCAATGCACAGATGCACATCACACCCGCCGTTCACAATCGCGATTCGGCATCTCCAACATATACTGCCATTGGCCCAGCATGGGCGGTCCAATTCTGGTGTATGCCTGGCCGCGTGCGTTCACGTCCTTCGACCCGTTGATCAAGGCGGGTCCGGTTCACACATTGCTGTCCCAACGCTACTACATCGACCATCTGTACGAAGGCATCATCGTCAACCGCGTCTTCTACCGGACCGTTGTTGCCACCACCGACTGGGTTGATCGCAATCTGGTTGACGGCATTGTTGGCCTGGTCGGCTGGATCTCCCGAAACGTCGGCAGCCTGATTGCCCTCGCTCAAAACGGCCAGGTTCAATTTTATCCGCTGGTAGCCGCGATGGGCGGCGCGGTCATCATCATGCTCTACCTGGTACTCGGATAACCGACCATGGCCAACGAATTCAACGGACTGCTGACCGCAACGGTTTTCCTGCCAGCCATTGCAGCCCTGTTATTGGCCGTGGGCATACTAAGCGGCGACCGGGCGATTCGCTGGTTCGCGGTGTTGGTAACCGCCGCTGACCTGGCGCTGTCAGTGGTCGTGTTCGCCCTGTTCCAGCGGGGTGGCGAACGGTTCCAATTGATCGACCGGTTCACCTGGATCGACACCAGCACGGTGCAGGCCAACTACCTGCTGGGTGTGGATGGCATCAGCGCGCCGCTGGTAATGTTGACGGGATTGCTGGGCCTGTGCGCCGTTTTCGCTTCTTTCCACGTCGGCAATCGCGTCAAGGAATACTTCATCTGGCTGCTGGTGCTGCAAACGGCCGTTATGGGCGTGTTCACCTCGCTGGATTTCCTGTTGTTCTTCCTTTTCTGGGAACTCGAACTGGTGCCGATGTACCTCCTGATCTCAACCTGGGGCACGGGACGGCGCGAATATTCGGCGATGAAATTCCTGATATTCACGATTCTGGGCTCGGCGTTCATGCTGGTGGCCATCGTCGGGGTGTTCGTCAGCGCCGGGGTGGGCAGCTTCGACATGACCCGCCTGCTGGAGCCCGGTTCCGCGCTTGATGCCACACGCGCCGCCCTGCCCATGGGCTTGCTGTTCTGGCTGTTCTTCGTCGCCTTCGCCGTAAAACTCCCCACTTGGCCACTGCACACCTGGCTGCCTGATGCCCACACCGATGCACCCACGGCAGGCAGCGTAATGCTAGCCGGGGTGATGCTGAAGATGGGCGGATACGGCTTGCTACGCATCAACGCAGGGATGTTCCCGGAACAGCTGCAAACCTACGCGCTGCCGGTGGTAATCCTCGGCGTCATCAGCGTGCTTTACGGGGCCGTAGTTACGTTGCGGCAAACGGACCTGAAACGTCTTATTGCCTATTCCAGCGTCAGTCACATGGGACTCGTCCTCATTGGCATTGGCTCGGTGGCCGTGGTAGGTGGGGCGTTAACCGACGCCGGCCTGGTGGGGGCGGCGATGCAGCTCTTCACCCACGGCACAATTACCGGGTTGTGGTTCGTCGCGGTGGGAATCGTGTACGACAAAACACACACGCGTCAAATTCCCGACCTGGGTGGGCTCGCCAATCGTATGCCTATCGTGGCGGCGGCGTTCCTGTTGGCCGGCGCTGCCTCATTGGGACTGCCGGCGCTGAGCGGTTTCGTGTCGGAACTGCTGGTGTTCTTCGGTGGGTTCCGGGCGTTCCCGGCGTTGACCATACTGGCGGTGCTGGGAATTATTCTGGCCGCCGGCTATATCTTGTGGATGATACAGCGGGCTTTCTTCGGGCCGCGCCCCGCCCGTTGGGACGAACTTACCGACGCGAGTTGGGTGGAAATGGCCCCTATCGCTCTGCTGGTTATCAGCATTGTGGCGGTTGGTGTGTATCCGGCCTGGCTTACCGACGTGTTCCGTGAGGGACTGGAACCCATCGTAAACGGTTATAATTCCGGCCTTGCCGGTGTCAGCCGCTAGCAGTTCACAAGGCTTTTTTTATGACCACCTACGACCTGTACCTGATTTCGCCGCATCTTGCGCTAGCCGCGCTGGCGATGGTGGTTATCGTTGTTGACTTGCTGACTCGGCGAACCGGGCTGCTCGTCGGTGTGTCATTTGTCGGCCTGGCCGCCCCGGCTGCTTTGAGCGCGATGCAGGTTATTGAGCTGACAACCAGCGGCTCCGACGCATTGTCCGCTGATGGTTCAGTAATCCTGTACACCCTGTCCATCGACCGATTCTCGCTGTTTTTTAACTTTCTGATTCTGGCTGCAACCGGCCTGGTCGTACTGGTGTCCAACGACTACGTGCGGCGAATACAGCGGTTGCAAGGTGAATTTTTCGGCCTGATGCTGCTCTCTGCTACCGGCATGATGTTGCTGGTGGCCGCGAATGAACTGATTACCATATACATCGCCCTCGAGCTAATCACGTTGCCACTGGCGGCGCTGGCCGCATTCATGCCCAACGGCCGGTCCAGCGAAGCCGGGATGAAGTTCCTCATCGTCGGCGCCATCAGCAGCGCGTTGATGTTGTATGGCATGGCGTTGATCTACGGGTTCACCGGCAGCACCCGCCTGGACGAAATCGCGGTGGCACTGGCCGGCGCCGCTACATCGGGTGTCATCCCATTCGGCAGCCTGGCGGTATTGCTAGCGGTCGTGCTGTTGCTGGTAGGGTTTGGATTCAAAATGTCGGCGGCGCCCTTCCAGATGTGGGTGCCCGATGTTTATGAAGGCGCCCCCACGCCGATTGTGGCGTTCCTGTCAGTTGCCAGCAAAGCGGCCGCCTTCGCGCTGGTAATGCGTGTGTTCTACATCGGTTTCGACTCGCTGGCGGGTGATTGGTGGGTATTGCTGGCTATTCTGGCAGCGTTGTCGATGACAATCGGCAATCTGGTTGCCATCTCCCAACACAACATCAACCGGTTGTTTGGATACAGTACCATCGCCCACGCCGGCTACCTTCTGGTCGGTGTCGCTGCGGTAGCCACCTCAGGCGGAGCGGCAAGTTTCGGCCCCAGTAGCGTGGTCTTCTACCTGGCGGCGTATACTGCTGCTAATCTGACCGCGTTCTTCGCTATGGTGTGCATCGGACACCGTATCGAGAGCGACGAGATAGCTGACTACGGTGGGATGATTCGCCGAGCTCCATTCCTGGCAATCACCCTGGGTCTGGCGCTGATAGCCCTGATTGGAGTGCCCCCCACCAGCATATTCATCGCCAAAATTTACATATTCGCCGCCGCCATCAACACCGGGGAGTCCCTGATGACATGGCTGGTTATCATCGGTGTCGTGAACAGCGTCGTGTCGGCGTACTACTACCTGCGAGTCATCAAGGTCATGTTCCTGCAACCCGCAGTCAGCCCGGAGCGGGTGAGAGGGTCCTGGCCGGTGAATCTGGCGTTGGGAGTCGCCACGCTGTCCATGCTGTGGTTGGGCGTGGCTCCGGGCACATTGCTTGGGGCGGCAGAACGTGCGGTTGCGGCCCTGGCAGGAGGTGGCTAAATGGTAATGAAAACCATCGGGATAGCCTACAACGACCTGATTCCAGAGGCGCTGAACCTGGCCCATGCGATCGTTTCCGAGTTGGATTTGGGGGCGAACAGCTGGATCCTGGCCGCCGAAGATGTCAACGGTCTCGCCGCGCGCGCCGTCAACTCGGACCTGGTTATCACCATCGGCGGCGACGGCACCATATTGCGCGTGAACCGGGCTATCGCACCCCTGGGCATTCCCCTGGTCGGGGTGAACATGGGCCGGTTGGGTTTCATGACTGAGCTCACCGTGCCGGGCGTGATGGATGAATTACCGCAGTATTTCAAGGGCGGAATGCGCGTATCCGAACACAGTATGTTGATGGCATCGTCGTTCCGACGCGATCCGGACGGAGCCGAACCGATCCAGCACGGCCCGTATCACGCGTTGAACGACGTGGTGCTCACGCGAGGACAGGTTTCCCGGGTCATTACGGTGCGGGTGGTAATTGACGGAGCGGACGTGTCCACCTTCCGGGCCGACGGAGTGATTCTCGCCACCGCCACCGGCAGCACGGGCTACAGTTTCGCGGCCGGCGGCCCCATCGTTGATCCCCTGTCCGATGACGTAGTGCTCACGCCGCTGGCGTCTCATGTTGGCCTGACCGCTCCCTTGGTGCTGCGACCCACCAGCAGTGTTGATTTCCACCTGGAAGGTTCCCAGGGAGCGATTTTGAGCGTGGATGGGTTCGAGAACCATCCCATCGAACCGGGTGATTGGGTACGCATCACTCGTAGCCCACACCGGGCCCGGTTCCTCCGCGCCCACGAGCATAATTACTTCTGGGCCACGCTGACCCAACGCCTGGGGTTCAGCCTGCAGAGACGGTAACGCTACGGGCGAACTCAAGGATTTGTACCGAAAAATGACGACACCCGCCAGAAACGAACCGACCATTTCGACCCGCACCGTGTTTGAGGGGCGCATCCTTAATGTGCGTGTCGACACGGTGCAACTGGTCAATGGCCGAACCAGCACCCGGGAAATCGTCGAGCACGCCCCATCAATCTGCGTGGTACCGCTGGACACGGACGGCAGGGTGATGCTGGTGCGGCAATACCGCAAACCGGCAGGAGCTTTCCTGCTGGAGGTTCCAGCGGGCGGCATCGAACCGGGCGAAAACCCTGAGGTCGCCGCGTTGCGCGAGTTGCAGGAAGAGATCGGCCACCGCGCGGGTCGCTTGCGGCCGTTGACCGGTTTTTGGCTAGCTCCCGGATGGTGCAACGAGTTTATGTACTCCTTCCTGGCGACGGAACTGACACCGGCAAGGCTGGAGTCGGACGATGACGAGTTCATAGACGTGGAAAAAGTGGCGCTATCCGATGTTCCGGGCTTGATCGGAAACGGAACGATACAGGACGCTAAAAGCGTGGCGTCGCTGTTGCTTGCGATGCGCATCTTGGCGTCGCCGGCCCAATGACCGCGCCCGCCCGAAACCAACCCACTATCTTGACCCGAACCGTTTTCGAGGGTCGGATCATCAACGTGCGCGTGCATACTGTGCAGCTGGAGAACGGGCGTACCGGCTACCGCGAAATCGTCGAGCATCCCCGGTCCATCTGCGTGGTTCCGGTGGATGCTGAAGGTAACGTCATGCTTGTCCGCCAGTACCGCAAGCCCACCGAGGCATTCCTGTTGGAAATCCCGGCCGGCAAGATGGAAGCCGGCGAAGACCCGGACATCGCCACGCTGCGAGAACTCCAGGAGGAAATCGGCTACACGGCCGGCCGGATCCAACCATTGACTGGATTCTGGGTCGCGCCCGGCTGGTGCACCCAATATATCTACTCCTACTTGGCGACGAATTTGACACCCGCTACACTCGAGCCCGACGATGACGAATTCATCGACGTGGAAACAGTGCCGCTAACGGAAGTCCCAGGATTAATCGCTGACGGAACGATACAGGACGCTAAAAGCGTGGCGTCGCTGTTGCTTGCGATGCGCATCTTGGGGGATAATTAGGTGCCTGTCGGCTAGGCCGCTATAGTGAGAATATGTGCCGGGCCAGCCGATGCTGCCCGGTCGGAGGTTGACGCGAATGCCAGAAAATTTGCAACACGACGTGCTGATTGTCGGTGCCGGCCTAGCTGGGATGCGAGCCGCCATTGCGGCCCGCGCCGCCGGAGCCAACACCGCCATCATCAGCAAGGTGCACCCGGTGCGGAGTCATTCCAACGCCGCCCAAGGTGGCATCAACGCGGCACTGCTGGACCGCGGCGATGATTGGGAAGACCACGCCTACGACACCATCAAGGGCAGCGACTACCTGGGCGACCAGGACGCCATTGAAGTGATGTGTCGACAGGCCGGCGCTTCGCTTATTGACATGGAGCACATGGGGGTTACCTTCAACCGGGACGACGAGGGACGGTTGGGCACGCGGGCCTTCGGCGGTCAGCGCCGCGCCCGCACCTTTTTCGTCGGCGACTTCACCGGACAAGCCCTGCTCCACGTCATGTTCGAGCAACTAATCAAATCCGGCGTGCGCCGCTACGAAGAGTGGTTTGTTACATCGCTCATCATGGAAGGCGGGCAGGCCGCTGGCGTCATCGCCCTGGATATCCGCACCGGTGAGTTGAACCTGATCAAGGCCAAGACCGTTATCTTCTGCACGGGCGGTTGCGGCCGATTGTTTGAGCCCAGCACCAATGCACTCATCGTCACCGGCGATGGTATGGGCCTGGTCTACAACGCTGGCGGCCAGTTGATGGACATGGAGATGGTTCAGTACCATCCCACCACGCTGGCGGGTAGCGGGGTGCTGATTTCCGAAGCGGCCCGGGGTGAAGGCGCTTACCTGCGGGACAAAGACGGCAATCGGTTCATGGAGAAATACGCCCCCAACATGATGGAACTGGCCTCTCGCGACGTCGTCTCCCGTGCCGAACAAACCGAGATCAACGCTGGAAACGGCGTCGACGGATGCGTGTACCTGGACTGTACCCACCTTGGCGAAGCGCTAATCATGGAGAGGCTCAGCCAGATCAGGGAAATAGGGGTCGATCTGGCCGGCGCAGACATGATTCGCGAACCGATTCCAATCCGCCCCGGTATGCATTACATAATGGGCGGTATCAAGACCGACATCGACGGGTTGACCAATCTGGAAGGCGTCTACGCTGCCGGCGAGTGCGCCAACGTCAGCGTGCACGGCGGCAACCGCCTGGGCGCCAATTCGCTCCTCGACACAATCGTGTTCGGCGAGCGGGCGGGCAACCACGCCTCAACCGCGGCCCGCGGCAGGAACTACGTCGAATTCGACGCTGGCGCGACTTTGGCTCGGGAATCCCGGCGGATCCAGGAAATGCTGGACCGCCCCAACAATGGAGACCGTTGGGCCTCGGTCCGCAAGGACATGGGCGACTCCATGAATCGCAACGTGGCGGTGTTCCGTAACGAGGAAGGCATCCAGGAAACGCTGGGCGAGCTGCACAACCTGAAGCGGCGCTACGAAAATGTGCCCGTCCACAACAAGGGCAAGCGGTTCAACACCGACCTGGTCTTTGCCCTGGAACTAGGCTATATGCTGGATTGCGCTGAAACCATCGCGATCGGAGCGTTGGAGCGGCGAGAGAGCCGCGGCGCCCAGTTCAGGGTTGACTATCCTGATCGGAACGACGAAGAATGGTTGCACCACATCGTCGTCAGCGAGTCCGAATCGGGGCCGCAAGTTTCTGAATTACCGGTCACCATCACCAAGTGGACACCAGAAGAGAGGAAGTACTAGGTTATGGACATAACCGTAAGGGTAAAGCGACAGAATCCGGAAGCAACAGGAGAAGGCCGTCTGCCCTATTGGCAGGAATACCCGGTTAGCATCCCTGAAAACGCTACGGTTCTGGATGCGTTGATCCAGATTCGCGAAGATGACGACGGCACATTGTCCCTGCGGTGTTCATGCCGCAGCTCCATTTGCGGTTCCTGCGCGATGCGTATCAACGGCCACGCCGGGCTCGCCTGCAAGACAATTGTCAGAGACGCGGTGCAGGATGGGGTTATTACCGTGGAGCCGGTCGGCGTGATGCCGGTGATTAAAGACCTGGTGGTCAACTTCGACCTTTTCTGGGAAAAAATCGAACAGGTTGACCCGTACCTGAAGCATATGGGGCAGGAACCGGAAGGCGAATACATCGTCTCCAATGACGATATGCTGCACCTGTCGGCGGTGACCTCCTGCATAATGTGCGGGGCGTGCGTTTCAGACTGCACGGTGCTGGAAGTCGACCCGACCTTCCTGGGCCCCGCCGCGCTGGCCAAGGCGTATCGATTCACTGCTGACCCACGGGACGGCGATGCCAACGGCGTGTCGGTGGAACGGCTGTGGGCCCTGAGCGAACCCACTGGCATCTGGGACTGCACGCGCTGCAACGAATGTGTCCAGGCGTGCCCCAAGGGCGTGGCGCCCATGGATCGCATCATGGCAATTCGGGAACAGGCCATCCAGGCCGGCTACAACAACAACAACGGCGCTCGCCACACTGACGCTTTCACGGAGTCGGTGGGGCACAGCGGCCGCCTTGACGAGCTCCGCCTACCCATCAAGAGCGTGGGTATGATGAATTTGCCGGCCCTGATGGGCTATTTGCCGGTTGCCTTCCGCGCCATGCGCCGAGGCAAGATGCCACCCATCGTCCACAAGAACGTTGACAACGTGGAAGCGGTACGCAAGCTGTTCCGTCAACTGGAACCCGAACCTGCCGGCCCGCAGGTCAGCAATAACTCTCCATTCGGCTAGAGACCGACCAGCCGCATCAGCCACTCCGGAGGACTGACCAGTGAAGTACGCCTTTTTCCCGGGCTGCGTTTCGACCGGAGGCGCGCCCGAGCTATACCCCGCCACCCAGGTAGTTTGCCAACGACTGGGCATTGAACTTGAAGAGATACCGGGTTGGACTTGCACCGGCGCCGGGGTGATCCAGGAGAAGAACCAACGCTTTGGGGACACGCTGAACGCCCGCAATTTCGCCAAGGCGGAGCAGATGGGGTTGCCGATTCTAACCATCTGCAGCACCTGCCAGGGAGTGATGTCGCAGGCCAACCACCGGATGCGCAATCCGGAGTATTTGGCCGAGATCAACTCCTACCTGGCGGAGGAAGGACTGGAGTACAGCGGCAACAGCGAACCCAAACACCTGCTCTGGATACTAATTGAGGACTATGGCCTGGACCACTTGATGCCTCATATCACGCGCCAGCTTACCGAACTGAAAATCGCTCCGTTTTACGGTTGCTACATCGTGCGGCCAACGGAAGCTCTGGACATCGCAGAGCATCCGGAACGGCAACAATCGCTGGAATTGCTGATTGACGCCCTGGGGGCCACGCTGGTCGATTTTGAGGGCAAGACCCGCTGCTGTGGCTTCCCCATACTAACCATCAACGAGCGCAACTCGATGGCAATGGTGGGCAAGCATACGTCCGAAGTGAAAGACCTGGGCGCTGACGCGATGGTTACGCCGTGCCCGCTGTGTCATCTCAACCTGGATGGATTCCAACCCAAGGCGGCATCGCAGATTCGACGATCCATTGACCTGCCAATCCTGCATATGCCGCAATTGATTGGATTGGCGATGGGGATGTCCCCGGCGGATTTGGGCCTGAAAAAGCACATCGTGAGCACCGGCCCGCTGGAAGTGAAACTCGACGCACGTCGTTAGGCCCTGTGCCAGGGAACCGCATTAACATCCGCCACCACTGCACCCTCATTCCGGCGAAATCCGGGACCCAGCAATCCCTTCAGCGACGAGTAAGCAACGAGGCCCGTGTCAATTAGCGTATCTGGATTACGGCTCAAGGCTGGAACGAAGAGGACAAAGAGCAGGCCCCGGGTTGGCTTTCCCGGGGCCTGAATTTTTGCTCCTACCTCACCGTCAATAGGGCGAACGCCGGAACCAGGTAACTCCACTCAGAAACGACACGCTTGACTATCGGCATGTCTGGATTCCGGCCTGAGTCCAGAATCACTCGAGCGATTTTTGGTAACTAACTCCGCAAGGTAGGCACCACTGCCTGTATCGCCGCGATGGTTTCGTCCACGTCATCGTCGGTGTGGGCGATGGACGTGTAGAATTTCTGCGGCCATGACTTGATGATGCGTCGTTCCAGCAAACCGGCGTTGAGTCGACCCAGCGTAGCAGCGTCGGCGGTCAAACCGTCCCGGTAGTTTTGGATGGGATGATCGGAGAAATAGATGTCGAAGACAGCATCTTCGCCTACGCTTTGAACGAGCAGGCCCTGGTCTTGGCACGCCTGCGCCAAAGCCTGACGCAAACGCCCGCCGACGGCGTGCAATCGATCGTAAACTCCATCCTTCCGAAGCTCGGACAACGTGGCCAGTCCGGCGGCGCAGGCAATGGGGTTCCCGTTCAGCGTCCCGATTTGGTCAACATAATCATCAGAGGACACCGCGGCTCGATCGTACACCGACATAACATCGGCACGACCCATCGTTGCGGCCAGCGGGTACCCGCCACCCATAATCTTGCCTACCGAACACAGGTCGGGCGTTACGCCGTAATACTCCTGAGCGCCACCGTAGGCCAGGCGGAATCCCGTAACCACTTCGTCGAAGATGAGCAGCAGGTTGGCGTCAGCGGTGAGTTTCCGGAGACCGGCCAAAAAGCCCGGAACCGGGGCCAGCGAACGCTGCATTGGCTCTACGATTACGGCAGCAATCTCATCCTTGTGGGCGTCGATGATTGCGGCGGTGGTTTCCAGATCGTTAAACTGGGATATCAGCATCAGGTCATTCAGGGCGCGCGGGATGCCGCCGCTGTTGGCTTCAGCCTGGGGAAACTCGTTCGCTGCTGATCCAAACACCGACATCATCGCGTAATCACTGGTGCCGTGAAAACCACCCTCGAACTTGAGGATTTTTTCCTTGCCAGTGAACGCTCGGGCCACACGCATGGCCTGAAAACAGGCGTCGGTGCCGCTGGTGGTGAAGCGTACCTGCTCTGCGCAGGGTACCGCGTTCACCAATTCCTCAGCCAGCATGACCGCCTGTTCGTTGGTGGTGAAGAAAGTCGAACCGCGACCCACCGCTGACAGAACCGCTTCAGTGACGGCCGGGTGAGCATGGCCCAGAATCATGGGGCCGGAACCCATCAACCAGTCAATGTATTCATTGCCCGACACGTCCCAAACACGCCCGCCGTTACCCTCGCGAACCAGGAATTTCAACTCATCAGGGTAGCTGGTGTTTCCAGTGCTGCTACCGGGCAGGTACTGAGCTGCTTTAGCCAGCAATTCCTGTTCCAGTTGTGTTCTTTGTGTCATTTTCGCCTCCGGATCACGGTCAGGATTTATCCAGCCGCGCCACGAATATTATACACGGGCGATGGCGCCCTCCAAGCGAAGCAACCCCGCCGGCGAATCGTGCCGGCGGGGTTGCTCAAACAGACTCCCATCGCGTGCTAGCCAGCTTCGGCCTTCGCATTCGACATCACATCTACCAGTTCCTGTACTGAAGCCGCCGAGCTTTGCAACGCAGCCTGTTCTTCATCGGTGAGGCTGATTTCCACGATCTGTTCAACGCCTTTGGCCCCTATTTTCACCGGCACGCCGACACACAGACCGTTGATGCCATACTCGCCTTCCAGATAGGCACACCCGGGCAGGATGCGCTTTTTGTCCAACAGCATGGCTTCTACCATCTGGGTGATCGCTGCCGACGGAGCGTAGAACGCGGAGCCCTGTTTGAGCAAGGCAACTATCTCGCCGCCGCCGTCGCGGGTGCGCTGGACGATGGAATCGATGCGGTCTTTGGACAGTAGCTCGGTAACCGGTATGGAGCCAACCGTGGTATAGCGCACGAGCGGCACCATGTCGTCGCCATGGCCGCCCAATACCATGGCCTGCACGTCTTCCACGGAAACGTCCAGTTCCTGGGCGATGAAAGTGCGGTAACGGGCGGTGTCCAGAACGCCGGCCATTCCAAACACCCGGTTGCGAGGAAAGCCGGCAGTTTCGTACACGTTTTGCACCATGGCGTCCAGGGGGTTGGTAACCGCCAGGATGATGCAATCCGGAGAGTAGCGCACTACCTCTTCAGTAACCGCCGACGTAATGCGCATATTGGTGAGTAACAGGTCATCGCGACTCATGCCGGGGCGCCGAGCGATGCCGGCAGTGATGACCACCACCTCGGAATCAGCGGTTGCTTCGTAACCGTTAGACCCGGTGATCATGGCGTCGGTACCGAGAACCGGCCCAGACTCCAGCATGTCCAGGCTCTTACCTTGCGGCAGGTCCTCTACGACGTCCACCAGTACAACATCGGCGTAGCCTAGCTGGTGGATGCGCTGTGCAGTGGTGGCGCCCACGTTGCCGGCGCCAACGACGGTTACTTTACTTCGCATCTGGTGAGTGCTCCTGTGTTTATATGGTCTGATTCGGCGAAGCGTCGGGCGGGAAAATCCCCCAACCCTCCTCTATCAGAGGCGGAGGAAGGGGGAATTCTTGCGTTCGCATCAACCAAAATGATTGTGGCGTCGAATGAGCCCTTGAACCCAAAAACCGACTGGCTGAAGACGCCGCCTCAGCCAGTCGGCGCGCCGCTAGGTTGCATCCACAATGGCATTCAAAGTGGCGCTGGGGCGCATGGCTTTGGCGGCCATCTCATCATTGGGGTGGTAATAGCCACCGATATCCACTGGCTGTCCCTGAGCGTCGATCAACTCCTGAACGATCTTGTCTTCGTTATCAGCCAACTGCCGGGCCACCCCGCTAAAGCGGGCTTGCAACTCTGGGTCTTGCGTCTGCTTGGCCAGCATTTGCGCCCAGTACAGAGCGAGGTAGAAATGACTGCCCCGGGTGTCTAGTTCGTTCACCCGTCGCGATGGGCGCCCTCTGGTATTCGAGATGCTCCCCGATTGCCTGGTCTAGCGTCTCAGCCAGGAGTTTGGCTCGTGATTGTTTAGCACCTCGCCAAATGCTCGAAGGATGCGACGAGGGCACAGAATTCGCCGAGAGAATCCCACCGCAAATGTCCCTCCTCCAGGAACTGTTGCACATGCCTGGGGGCCGATCCGCCAGCGCCCGTCTCAAATAGTCCCTCCGCCTTGAAGCAGTGGCACGACCGAAAGCATCTTGGCGCTGGTGCCCAATTCCAGGATGGGAAAGAGATCAGTCAAATAGTCGCGCAACACGTTGCCAGTCACGGCAATCGTGTCTTGGCCAGCTCGGCTGCGCGCCATCGAGAACCGCATCGCATCCATGGTAGACATGGTGCGTATGTCCAAACCGGCCGTGTCATGCGTGGGCAGATATTGGTCCACCTTCTTGATCAGCTCAGCGTCGTGAGCACGGTTCGGGTCCAACCAAAATATGGATGGCGTGCCGGTGATCTTGGCCCGATTGACCCCAAGCCTGACCCAGTCCTGAATGGGCTCGTCTTTGGTCTGGCACATCCGGAAGATATCACCTTCCTCAACGCGCTGTTCCATCAAAGTTGCGCCTGACGAGTCCACGACCCGAATGGTCCCATTGCTTGGCGCTTTAAAAGTCTTGTCGTGGGAACCATACTCTTCGGCCGCTTGTGCCATCAGCCCCACATTGGCGACGCTGCCGATGGTGGACGGATCAAACGCCCCATGTTCCTGACAATCTTCTATGATCGACTGATATAGAGTCGCATAGGAGCGATCGGGAATCAGCGCGATCGTATCGTGCAACTCGTTGTCGGGGCCCCACGTGCGGCCGCCATCGCGGACAATCACGGGCATGGAGGCGTCAATAATCGTATCGCTCGGCACATGCAGATTAGTGATTCCCCGGTTGGAGTTCACCATCGACAACTCCGGGCGGACGCTATAGACCGCCTGGATATCCGCCTCGATTTCCGCTCGCTTATCCTCAGGCAGGGATTGAATCTTCGTGTAGAGTTCAGCGATTCCATTGTCGGGATTCACCGCAAGTTCACCCAGGTCTGCCGCGTGTTTGTCGAACACGTCCTGGTAGTAAACCGACACGCAATGGCCGAAAATAATCGGATCGGACACGCGCATCATGGTCGACTTCACGTGCAGGGAAAGCAACACGCCTTCAGCTTTAGCATTTGCGATTTCCTCGCCGTAAAATTCGCGCAGCTCCTTGACATTCATCACGGCGCAATCGACGATTTCACCGGATTGTAGGGGGATACCGGATTTAAGCTCGGTCACACGACCGTCGCGGGTCACGAATTCGATTGCAGCCGACCCAGCTGCCGAGGTCGTAACGGCCTGCTCACTGCCGTAAAAATCACCACTGGTCATGTGGCCGACTCGGGTTTTGGACACTTCCGGCCAGTCTTGCATCATCCGATGGGGATTGCGTTTGCCGTGCTCCTTGACCGATATTGCCGACCGTCGATCAGAATTCCCTTCCCGTATAACCGGGTTGACAGCGCTGCCGATCACTATGGAATAGCGGGCATGGATTTGGCGTTGTTCGTCTGTTGCCGGATCGTCGGGGTAGTCGGGAATATCATAGCCCTCGACCTGCAATTCCTGGATCGCGCTTTTCAACTGGGGAATTGAGGCGCTGATATTGGGCAATTTGACCAGGTTGGCCCCCGGCTCCTTGCACAAATCGCCACACATGGTCAGATAATCGAGTATCTTTTGCTCGGCGGTCAAATTGTCAGGGAAATTGGCAATAATGCGACCGGTCAACGAGATATCCCAAGTCTCCAGTTCAAAACCGGATCCCTTGGTAAATGCCTGAAGAATCGGCAGCAACGAGTGCGTGGCAAGGGCCGGAGCCTCATCAGTTTTCGTATAAATAATCTTGGCAGCTTCTGGCATGATTTCCTCCTTAGTAAATAAGTTTCACGGGCCGCTACGAGTTGCCAAGAGATGTTTGACCACGGTCCCGAACATGAAAAGTGTGCACTAACTTGCCATCATTGATTAGGACGATATGGACGAGTCAGTACGTTCCAGGCACGAAGCGGGGTGGATTGAAGGGCATGGGTACCCGGCATTACACCCGATGCTGCGGACCAAACAGAGTTCAGATTGCGCCAATTATACATCCGAACTCTAATCAACGGTACCCCAGGCGAACCCTAATCCAGGGGCTTTCGGTTATTGGCGGAAGGTGGGAGTGGAGGATCCTCGGGGCAGCGGGGCCAGTCCTCCCAAGCGGGCCATTCCCAGCCGGCTTCTTACTGGTGGGGAGCCACTGCGGTATCGCATACTGGGGCCGCTTCGTGCGAGACATGACCCTGGTTGAAGACCGCCCCCAAGTAACGAGGGGCGCCGCTGCTCAGTCCACGGCGGCCTTGCGTAACCTGACCATCAGCCGGCCTGGATTGGCCGGTCGACCGAATATCGCGGCAGTCTTGCGCCGCCAAGTTGCCCGATCGTCCCAACGCTTGGCCACGGTCGGGGCTCGCGGTGAATAATCAAACGTCCCCTGGCGCACCAAAACCATCTCACAACCGACTTCGCTCCGAACCTGAACCGGTAGACGCTGCTGACCCCGCCGATGCAATGGTGGTGGGCAGTTTCCCGAGTTTTACCTTCGTTATTCAACGCGTATCGGATCGGTGTATGTGGTACATTGCGGCGAGGTTTTCCAACCCGCTGCGGCGCCCGTGGGTATGCGACGGTTGACATTCGATGGCTGATACGGCAACTCCCGCGGTGCGTATGCCGCTCATCAACAAGTTACTGTTCGCCTCAGACCACATTGGTCTGCAAACCATCAGTTACACTCGCAGTTCGTGGTTGCTGTTTTTCCTGGTGCCTCCCGTTGGCATCGGTCTGGCCCGGATACCACCCGTATCCCTGCCCGGATTCGAGCTGGACGCCCGCGTGCTGGCCGGAATCTTGCTAACCGTCGGGCGACTGGTTGATGCGGTCGACGATCCGCTCATCGGGTGGTGGAGCGACCGGACGCGCAGCAGGTGGGGTCGGCGCATTCCGTTCATATTGTTCAGCACGCCTTTTTACGCGTTGTTCGCGGCGATGATCTGGTTTCTCCCTACCGACCAACCCAGCCTGTGGAATGCGCTGTACCTGGTGGTAGTCTTGGAATTGTTCTTCATAGCCAGCACAATGTCCAGCGGACCATTGGAAGCGCTGATCCCCGAGCTGTCCCACTCACCAAAAGACCGCATGGCCATCGTTGGCAGCATTTTCATGTTCGCCATTCTGGGAGCCGCGGTAGGCCTGATAGCCAGCGGCCGTATCGTGGATGGTGCAGGGTTTCAGGTCATGGGATTGTCGGTAGCCGTTGTGGGCATAGTGTTTCGATATATCTCACTGGCGTCAGTCTGGAAGTACGCCCCGCGACACACTCCGCCGGCAACCGCGCCATTCTGGGGCGGGTTGGCAAGCGCACTTCGCAACCCACAATTTATCTACTTCCTGCCCACCTACGTGATGTTCTCCATGGCGGTGGGAGTAATTATGGCGTGGATGCCGTTTTTCGCCTCCGGGTTGTTGCAGGCGGAGGACGAAGGGAAAATTACCGGGCTGATGTTTGCCACCGTAATCGCGGGTGTAATAGTGGCCGGTATCGTGATCTGGCCGATGTGCAACCGATTCGGCAAGCGGAGCAGGGCAATCGCGTCTTATCCGAGGAGTACTTTTAGTAGGTAGTCTTCACGCCAACCGGCGTTGAGTCCGTTGCCCTGGATGCCCACTTTGAGCTGTTTCGTTTTTCATAGATGTGGAGATCTGACGCGGTGGCCAGATTCTGCGGCCCGTGGTCTTTGCGCACTCGGCACTGATCTTCTCGAAGGTTACATCCAAAGTCCAGTGCAGTGAGTTCTCGATGCTCCATGGCTCCTGACGCAGCCAGCAGTTGTCCTGCTGGGGCTGGCAGGCTGCTGATGTAGTAGCGAGTTGACTGATCGCGCCGGCTCGGTCTCACGATGCCGCACCACTTGATGCGGCCTTCAGTTGGGGCCATTGCCCGTGAGGGTTGATGTAGTCCAGCAGGCCCGTCGCGGTGATGTCCAGCATTCCCGCCGTTCCACCCCGTCCGTGTCCCTTGTTCACGTCTGGGAGTAGTCGTAGGGCACCCCGTCAAGCCACACGCCTCCGCCCCCTCGAACAGGTCTCGGATGCCCTCGTGGATTGACCCTGGTTCTTCCTTCACCGCCAGGACGTAATTGGCCCCGCCGTCTGTGATCTGCTGGGCAATCTCCGCTGGCAGCCCATGCGTCAATGGTCACGATGCAGCCGTGCAGATCCAGCAAGTCAGCAGTGGGGATGGCGGTGATCTCATTGGACTTCTCCGCCGTCCTGACCTGCCCCAACGTCAGGTGTTCTGCGTGGCCAGGCGCTGACCAATGCATGGCTCCCTTGCTCCCCGCCCGTCGTAGGACCGTCGGGCCGTCTTGCCGTCAATGCGACACCACCCTCACGCAGCAGTTCGGCGATGGCCTGGGTCCAAGACACGAAGCAGTTCTGGAATGGGCTGGGTCCGACGCGCACAGACATCGCCGAAGGTGTCATGGGAGGGGACGGCCGTTGTGCAATTCCAGGAAGGTTTGAAACCATTCCAGCTTGCTCCTGCGAAGAGTTCCACACGGACCCAGGAATCGGCTCCGCAGATGCGGCCAGATGGCGATGGCTAAATATCCACCAGCTGGTGGCGTCGGTCCGTTCCACCCGTGGTCGTCCAAGTCGTCGAAATGGTCCAAGATCCGATACGTGATGTGATTCTGCCATGGCCCGTCGCCCTCTCTAGTTTTATCGAATCATCCACACATTAGCATAATTCAAAAAATTACCATTAAGACGCGATTGCCCTGGCAAGCGGAGGATGTACGGCATTTGCCTGGTTATCAGCGGTACCTTGTTTCCGCTGTTGGGCCTGGTGGGATTGATCAGCACCAAAGGGCTGATGGGCCAGAGTTTCGCCCTAGGATTTTTGATTGGCCTTCCGATGGCGGCGGTGTTCCTGTTGCCCAAGGCATTCACGGCGGACATCGCCGACTATGACGCCCTCATCACGAACCAGCGCCGTGAGGCAATTTTTTACTCCACGCAAAACTTTTTCGAGAAGGTAGCTCTGTCCTTTTCGCCACTGATACTCAGCCTGGTATTACTACTCGGCGATTCCACAGAAAACCCGTTGGGCATTCGATTGGCCGGACCGCTGGCCGGGTTGCTGGCGTTATCCGGCTTCGTGGTCTGGCAGCGTTACAAGCTACCCGACACGGTGAGCCGCGAGGCGGTGTCCGCCGCCGGTCTGCTACCAGCACAAACCTGACGCTAAGTCGCGTCGTAAGCGCTCCGTCAGGAATCGAGTTGGATCGCCAGCGCCTCAGCGCTGGTGACGGGCAGTTGGCAAGCGTAGTGCTGGCAAACGTAGGCGGTGGGGACGCCGCCCTGCATTCCACGCTGCTCCAGGAGCGGCGAATCCGGCACGGGCGGAGCAGATGGGTCGGACATGCCCACCAACACCTGGTTGGGCAAAAACCGGGTTCCAACCGCCTCTAGCATTGTTTGGGTCTCCGGGTGATCCGCCGGCCCCACAATTACAACTTCCCTGGGTAGCGAGACGTAGAAATCCAAAGCGCCCAGCCAGTGCCCGGTGGCCGACGGAGCGCGACCAAACAACGGCAGCAAGGCACGCAGCGGCGTCGAACCCTTGGCGGAGTAGTCGTTATTGCCGGTAACTACCCCCAACCGCAACAGTACATCGGTCGCAACGGAACCGCCGCAGGGCTGCGCGTTGTCGAACACATCGCGCGGACGGATTACCAGGGTTTCATGGTCGTTGCCGGTGTCATAGAATCCGCCCACAGCATCGTCCCAGAACAGCGCGACCATGCCGTCGGCCAGGGCCACCGATTCCTGCAGCCAGCGAGGTTCCAGTGTCGCCTCGTGGAGCTCGAGCAGTCCGGCGGCCAGGCACGCGTAATCTTCCAGATAGCCCAGCAATTTGGCCTGACCTTTGCGCCAGGTCCGTAAGACCCGGCTGTTGCTATCTCGCATGGTGCCCAGCAGGAAATCGGCGTTGCGTCGGGCCGCATCCAGATAGTCCGACCGTTGCAATGCGGCGCCGGCTTCGGCGAACGCCCGCAGCATCAGGCCGTTCCAGGCGGTCAACACCTTGTCGTCCAGCAGTGGGTGGATTCGTTGCTCGCGCGCTTCCAGCAGGCCGGTTCGAGACCGTTGTATCGCGGCGGCCAATTCATCATCGCTGACGCCGCGCTGATCCGCGTAGTCCTGGAAGGGTTTGGTCACGTTGAGGATGTTGGCGCCCTCAAAATTGCCGCGCTCGGTGACGCCGTAGTAACCCATGATTAGGTCGGCATCTTCGCCCAATATTGCCTGCAACTCGGCTGGCGTCCAGACGAAAAACTTGCCCTCCACGCCCTCGCTGTCAGCATCCTGCGCCGAATAAAAACCGCCGGCCGGGTCGGTCATCTCGCGCAAGACGTAATCCAGGGTTTCCTCGGTGATGCGACGGTACAGGGGGTTGCCGGTAATTTGCCAGGC
This sequence comes from Geodia barretti, assembly GCA_030341885.1. Taxonomy (NCBI): domain Eukaryota; kingdom Metazoa; phylum Porifera; class Demospongiae; order Tetractinellida; family Geodiidae; genus Geodia; species Geodia barretti. Next base: position 13,216 of record CASHTH010004026.1, on the reverse strand, counting down.
GTGCAGATACAGCCGGGCCAGCAGGGCGTTGTCGTACATCATCTTTTCAAAGTGGGGGACGAGCCAGTAGGCATCAGTAGAGTACCGGTGAAACCCGCCGGCCACCTGGTCGTAAATGCCGCCGTAAGCCATTTTTTGCAGCGTGAGTTCCACCATTTCCAGGGCGCGCTGGTTGAACCCGTGGTGGTTGTAGCGCAACAGAAACTCGGGGGTCATGGGTTGTGGGAATTTGGGAGCGTTGCCGAATCCGCCGTTCAGATGGTCGAACTGGGTCGCCAGCTGAGAATAGGCGGTGTGCATCGCCTCAGTAGTGAGCGGGGTTGTTCCCCGAGGCATCTGACCGGTGCGACCCATCTGGTCAGCCAGCTGCCGGGTGACCCGTTCAATCTCGCCCTTGTTGGTGCTATAGGCCTGGCTTGCCGCGGTCAGCAGCCTGGGGAAACCCGGCATCCCTTGCCGGTCTTCAGGCGGGAAATAGGTGCCGCCGTAGAATGGTCGACCCTCTGGAGTCAGGAACACCGTCATTGGCCATCCGCCACTGCCGGTCAGCATCTGGATCGCCTCCATGTAAACGGCATCCAGGTCGGGCCGTTCCTCCCGGTCAACTTTGATGTTGACGAAATTATCGTTCATCAAAGCGGCGATTTCGTCGTTCTCGAAGGATTCTCGCTCCATAACGTGGCACCAGTGGCACGCCGAGTAGCCGATGCTGAGCAGGATGGGTCGGTCTTCCTCCCGTGCGCGGCTCAACGCCTCATCGCCCCAGGGGTACCAGTCGACCGGGTTATTGGCGTGTTGCAACAGGTAAGGGCTGGTTTCGTTGTTCAGTCGATTGGGCATCGGAAGCGCTCCAGTGGTCGGGTTGGCACGGCGTGGGTTGCGATTGCCAGCATAGGCCGCACACCCGCTATTTTGGTACAATTGGGTTGATTGAGCGCAAGCATACCAGATGCCGGCCGAGGGAAACTGGTGCCCGTGCACATCGTAAGCCACAACAACCACCTGATTGCTCTGGCGCTAACACTGGCCGTCGTGTTGAGCGTTGCGCTGGCGTGCGCTCCGGTTGCTGGCAGCGCGGTTATCAGCGTGGGCACGGACGTGGGCAATCGGTCGCCGGACTTTTACAATGCAACTGGCCGACGGTTCTCAGGTCACGTCGCAGTTCCTTGACGACCAGGACCACGCAGCCCTGCTTTTTTATTTCGCCACCTGGTGACCGGAATGCCGCGCTGAGTTGCAGACGCTGGACACTCTGGCCACCGAATATGACAACATCGACTTCTACGTCGTCTCCTACAATGAGGACGTCGCAATCGTCAATGATTACATCAACGAACGCACCTATACCGACCTGATTCCCGTTCAACCAGCCAGCCCAATGGTGGCCGACTTCGAGATCACGCGGCAGATGGCGATGGTGGCGGTCAATGCCAACGGTATCATCTACCACCGACAGGTGATGGGCCGTGCCGAGGAGTGGGTGCCGTACTTCCAGGAAATGCAAGGCCAACCCCAAGGTCATCCCCGCCAGCCTGGAAGCCGAACTGCAGAAAGAGCAACGACGAAAAGACATCCAATTGCCCAGTTGATGAGGGTAGACACCGGCGCCGTTGGCGCTGCCCATTGAACCAATGAAAACCAACAGCCTTATCGCACTGATGTTGATCGTTGCCGTAACTATTTGGGCCGCATTGGCGTGCAGTCCGACTGAATCTCCGCCAACTGACCCAGCAACGGACGATGCAGGATTGGTCGCGGCAACGCCGGAAACTTCAGCGAGTGCATTAGAACCAACGCAGGCTCCGCAGCCATCAATCGCCGCCGCACCGTCTGAGGTGCGCCCGGCGACGAGCGCTACTGCGACCATAGAATCGCCCCCTCCAAAGCAAGAGGCGGCAACTGTCGCCGCTGCCGCAGAATCTACGCTAGCGGCGGCTGTTGCGGCCGTGGGCACCGGATCGGCGAAACCGCGCCTCACTTCTCTGTCCACCTTACCGACGGAACGGAAATCTCTTCAGAGCAACTGCTGGAACCAGGGCGACCAGTATTCATGATCTACTTCGCCACCTGGTGACCGACTTGCCGCGCTGAGTTGCAGACGCTAAGCAAAATTGTGCCCGATTTCGCCGGGCAGGTCAATTTCTACGTCGTTTCTTACAATGAAGATGCAGCGACTGTCGACGGATATATTGCCGGCAACCGTTACACTGACATGATCGCTGCACAACCCGTGGGGAGTATGCTGCGCGACCTCAAAATCGTGAGCCAATCGTCCATGTTGGCCCTGGACTCCGCTGGCGTCATCGCGTTCAGAAAAGGATTCGGAGGCGGGAATTCGGACCGGTTGCGCGCCGAATTCGAGCAGTTGGCTCAGTAGTCCGGATTATTACCGGGTTGGCGGGTCGTGGGTGTACCGCACACCCTTCCGAACACCCGACCACCGCCGGCGCCGATGTGTTGGATCACGAACCGCCGGATCCCAACGGCGCGCTCCCCAGGTTGGTCAACGGGGTAGTTATGCCGCACACGGCAGAGTCGACCTACGAGTCGCAGGGCAAGCCTGCGGCCCGGTATCGAGGGCTACCGTCGGCTACGCAGCTTTGAAACCGGAGTGCCTTCCAGGTCGGACTCCAACCGCTCCAGCACATCACTCATCGGTAAGGCTCCCAAGTCTTCGCCGTCACGGGTGCGAACGGCTGCCGCTCCAGCTTCCGATTCGCGGTCGCCGACTACGAGCATGTATGGTGTTTTCTGCAACTGGGCCTGGCGAATTTTCAGGTTCATCCGCTCGCTTCGGTCATCCACCTCCACTCGGAAGCCGGCATCCTGCAGTTCCGTCGACACCTGCTGGGCGTACTCGATGTGGCGGTCAGCGATGGGAATGACCACCGCCTGCACCGGCGCCAGCCAAAGGGGAAACGCCCCGGCGTAGTGCTCCACCAGCACCCCGAAGAATCGTTCCAGCGAACCCAGGATAGCGCGATGCACCATGTAGGGACGCGAGCGGTTGCCTTGGTCATCCTGGAAGGTCAGATCAAAGCGTTCCGGTAGGTTGAAGTCGAACTGAACCGTCGTGCACTGCCAGTCTCGCCCCAGGGCATCCTTGATTTTGATGTCGATTTTTGGCCCGTAGAATGCGCCACCGCCGTCATCGATGCCGTAGCTCAGCTGCCGGGACACCAGCGCTTCCCGCAGCGACTCAGTGGCGTGGTCCCAGGTATCTGGCTCACCAACGTATTTCTCAGGCCGCGTGGACAGCATGATGTCGTATTCGTCGAAACCAAAAGCAGCCATAATCTCGAACGTGAGGTCCAACACATCGCCGACCTCGCTGGCCACCTGATCAGGCAGGCAGAAAATATGGGCGTCGTCCTGGGTAAAGCCTCGCACGCGCATCATGCCGTGCAGCACTCCGCTTCGCTCGTATCGGTAAACGGTGCCCAGCTCGGCGATGCGCATTGGCAATTCACGGTAGCTGCGGAGCGCCGACCGATAAATCTGGATATGAAACGGGCAGTTCATTGGCTTGAGGAAGTATTCCTGTTCGTCGATCTCCATCGGTGCGTACATGCTTTCCCGGTAAAAATCCAGGTGCCCGCTGGTTTGCCAAAGCCGGGCCCGCCCGATATGAGGCGAGTACACGATGCTGTAACCCTTACGGTAGTGTATGTCCCGCCAGTAATCTTCAATCAACGAGCGCATCACCCCGCCTTTGGGGTGCCAGAGGATCAATCCGGGGCCGATTTCCTCGTGGACGGTGAACAGGTTGAGTTGGCGGCCTAGCGTGCGGTGGTCGCGCCGCTCGGCCTCGGCCAACCTTTCCAGGTGAGCGTCCAGTTCCTGCTGGGACTCAAAGGCGGTACCGTAGATGCGCTGTAGCATCGGGCGTTTCTCGTCGCCACGCCAATAGGCGCCCGCGGTGTGCAGCAGCTTGACGGCCGCGATTTCGCCGGTGCTGTCGACGTGGGGGCCTTGACACAAATCGGTGAATGCGCCGTGCCGGTAGATGCTCAGCGTAGTTTCGTCCGGCAGGTCGTCGATGATCTCCTGCTTGAAAGGTTGCGCAGAAAACATGGCTTGCGCCGCATCGCGGCCCAGTTCTTCGCGGATGAAGGAGGCGTTGGTGTTGATAGTCTCAAGCATCAACGCTTCAATGCGTTCCAGGTCTTCCGGAGTGAAGGGACGATCCACTTCGAAATCGTAGTAAAAACCATCAGCGGTCGGCGGCCCGATTCCGACTTTGGCTTCCGGAAACAACTGAATTACCGCATCGGCCATGACGTGAGCCGCCGAGTGTCGCAGCCGGTGGCGCAACGACTCGATGGGGTCGGTGGCGGCGTTCTCCGGGGTTCCGTGGTCTAGCATCTGCGCTACCTGCCTGTTGTGTGTTTCGGCGCCGACGAGCGCCGTCTGCCGGTACCAGTAATACTGGGGTGTCGCACCGTACGGGTTCTTGTCAACGATTATACTCGATAGACTGTCGTGCGCCGGATTGCATCCAGGTTTCAGATCGTCTTGTTGTATAATTTCTGTTAATCTTACGGATTAGGCACCACAGGTTGACGCAAGGTAGCCCACCAAGGAAGCCCATATGGAAGAAATTCGCCAGCAACTGGAAGAGATGTTTAGCAAGCTCAATTCAATCGTGGAGCGGCTTTGACCTTGCTCGTAAAGAGACAGTAATCGAAGAACTGAACCGGGAGGCGTCCGCATCTGACTTTTGGGACGACCCGATCAACGCCCAACGCAAAATGCAAGAACTGGGCCAACTCCAGCAGTCTGTAGAGTTGTGGCGCAACCTGCAATCGCAGGTAACCGACCTGCGGGAATTGGCCGACCTGGGCATCGAGAATGGCGATGACAGCCTCACCGAGGAACTGACGGCAGAGACTGCGAACGTTGCCACCGAACTGTCCAAGGCCGAAATGCAACTCACCCTGTCCGGCCAATACGATGACCGGCCCGCAATTTTGACCATTCATTCCGGCGCCGGCGGCACCGACTCGCACGATTGGGTTGAGATGCTGGTGGGAATGTATGCCGGCTGGGCATCGTCGCGCAACCGACCCGTGCAGGTGCTTGATACAGCCTACGGGGACGAAGCCGGACTACGCACGGGCACGCTGGAAATCGGTGGGCAGCACGCTTTCGGCTACCTCAACGCCGAGGTGGGCGTCCATCGGTTGGTACGAATGTCGCCCTTTGACCCGGCACGGCGTCGGCAAACGTCGTTCGCCCGTGTCGAGGTTCTCCCAGCGGCCCTGGAAGAATCGGGCGAAGTGGACATTCGACCGGATGACCTCAAGATGGATTTCTTCCGGTCCAGCGGGCCCGGGGGGCAGAACGTGCAAAAAGTCGCGTCAGCAGTACGGCTCACGCACCTGCCCACGGGGCTTGTAGTTACGTGCCAAACCGAGCGGTCGCAGCACCAGAATCGGGATTACGCCATGCGTATTCTGCGTGCCAGGCTGTTGGCGCTTCGAGAGCAGGAGCGAGCGCAGCAACTTTCCAATCTGCGCGGCGTGCGGGTGTCTGCCGAATGGGGCAACCAGATTCGCAGCTACGTGCTGCATCCATATAAATCGGTGAAAGACCACCGCACTGACTTCCAGGTTGGCAACGCAGACGCCGTGCTCGCCGGCGAGATCGACGGGTTCATCGAAGCTTACCTGGTCAGCAAGCTGGGCAACGACAAATAGTCCGGGCCCGGTCGAGGTACGCGTGAGTCTGCAATGCCAGAAGGGTTGGGCTACTGCCTGGACAAAAGATGTCCCATGCTGTCCCGCTTGGTGCGCAGGTAGTCTTGGTTAGATTCGTTGGGTGGTACCGTCAGTCCGATGCGGTCGGTTACCTGCATGCCCAAGCCGCTGATGCCGGCCATTTTGTGCGGGTTATTTGGTAACCAGCCGGGCCCTTGAGATTTCGAGGTCGCGCATAATCTGCACCGCCAGGTCGTACTTGCGCTCGTCGGGCTGGAAACCCAACGCCACGTTCGCTTCGATAGTATCCAGGCCGTCATCTTGCAACGCGTAGGCTTTGATTTTGTTGTGCAGGCCGATGCCCCGCCCCTCTTGTCGCAGGTACACCAATGCTCCGGCTCCATTCTCGAAAATCATCCGGATCGCCATGTCGAGCTGCTCGCCGCAGTCGCATTTCAGGCTGCCAAAGGCGTCTCCGGTCAAACATTCACTGTGGACGCGAACCAGAACCTCATCACCAGCCTGCCACTCGCCAACTACCAGGGCGGCGTGTTCACCAGTGTCGATGGCGCTGCGGTAGCCGATGATGCGCGCCGCCCCGTACTTGGTGGGCAGATTCGCTTCCGCGACCCGCGTGATCAAGGTTTCGGTGTTGCAACGGTGTGCAATGAGTTGGGCGATGCTGAAGATTTTGATGTCGTGTTTCGCCGCGAATATTTCCAGATCCGGCAACCGCGACATCGTGCCGTCTTCGTTCATAATCTCGCACACGACACCGGCCGGATAGGCTCCCGCCAGACTGGCCATATCGACGACGGCTTCGGTGTGACCTTGCCTAATAAGCACCCCGCCAGGGTGGGCCCTTAGGGGGAACATATGCCCGGGTTGGATGAAATCAGTCGGTTGGGACTTGGCGTCGACCAGCGCGCGGATGGTGGCGCTGCGGTCGTGAGCCGAAATCCCTGTGGTGGTACCCGGTTTGTAATCAACCGACCTGGTAAACGCGGTGGGCTGGGTCGAGTTGGAGTTGCGGCTGCGCAGGTTGGGTATCTGGAGCTCGTCAAGGCGGTCGCCCTGCATCGCCACACACACCAAACCGCGAGCATGGGTAACCATGAACGTGATTGCCTCTGGGGTCATCCGATCGGCGAAATAGAAGAGGTCTCCTTCGTTCTCGCGTCCCTCATCATCTACCACGATCACGAATTTGCCGGAAGACAGGTCTTCCAGAGCCTCGTCCAGGCTACACAGCGGCATCATTCCTCCGGGGTGTGAACGTGTCCGCAGTGTCAGCATCATTGCGTGGCATCGGAACAAGGGAAACCGGGCAACTGAACTTGGGCCGCCGGAAGGCCGGCCGATTAGCCATCTTCTCTGGCTTCAGGATCATGTTGGCGCCGGTGGAGTATCAGGTCCGCAATCGACAGGATGTTGAGCGAATGTTTCTTCGCTAACATCAGCAAATCCGGCAAACGCGCCATGGTGCCGTCATCTTTCATAATTTCGCACACGACCCCGGCCGGATACATCCCCGCCAACCGACACAGGTCTATGATTGCCTCGGTGTGCCCCGGCCGCACCAGCACGCCGCCAGTGTGATAGCGCAATGGGAAAAGGTGCCCCGGCTGGATGAAGTCTTGCGGGCGCGCCGCTGGATCAATGAGCGCGCGGATGGTGGCAGCGCGGTCTTGCGCCGAAATCCCGGTGGTGGTGTCCACCACATAGTCCACCGGCATGGTGAACGCAGTTGGCATGGCAGAGTCGGAGTTGACGCTGGGCAGCATCGGTATGTCCAACTCTTGAAGACGTTCTGACGTCATGGGCATACAAACCTGGCCGCGGGCGTGGGTCACCATAAAATTGACGGCATCAGGAGTGACGCACTCTGCGGGCATCACGAGGTCGCCTTCGTTTTCACGATCCTCATCGTCCACGACAATGAGGAATTTTCCCGATTTGAGGTCCGCTAGACCTTGTTCAATGCTGGCCAGTTGCATCTATTGTTTGCGTTCGTCAGTGTGTTGGGGTCGGGTTAATTGCGTCTGGTTTCGAGCAGACTTTCCACGTATTTTGCCAGAATATCCGCTTCCAAATTTACAGATTCCCCGACTGTTCGTTGGCTTAGATTGGTGTTTTCCATGGTAAACGGAATCACGGATATGGTGAACCGCTGCCCCGTTCTTTGTACCACTGTGAGGCTAATTCCGTCAACCGCGACAAACCCTTTCTCTACGATGTACGGTGTCAGTTGCGTAGGGGCTTCGATTTCGATGATGTAGCAATCCACTTCGGGGGTGAGGCCGGTTACGGCGCCGGTCGCATCCACGTGGCCCTGGACGATGTGGCCGCCCATTCGATCCGAAGCCAGCAGCGCCCGTTCCAGATTGACGGCTCCTCCCCGGGCAACCTGACCCAGCGAGGTTCTGCGCAGTGTTTCCGGGGCCAGATCTACGGCAAAGCTGCCGGCATCGAACTCCACCACCGTCAGGCAGGCGCCGTTGACCGAGATGCTGTCGCCCAGCTTCACATCCTCCAGGACTTTTTTGGCCTGGATGACGAACCGGTAGTTGTCCAGCTCTGCCACGTGGCCGACTTCTTCAACGATTCCAGTGAACATCTAATCAACAAAGCCGGTGTCGCCGCCGACCCCTCCGTGTTTTGATTAATCAATCAGGCGCCGTTTGAATCAGGGTACCCGGTAATCAGCCAGTCCGGACCTATCTGCTCCAGGTTGGTGCGCTTCAGCCTCAGGACGTCCGACATCATCCGAGCGCCTACACCCTCAACCGGAGAGCGCGCGTCCACTCCGCCAATCAGCATTGGACCGATGAAGGCCTGGACCTTGTCGACCAGCCGGGCATCCAGCATTGCGCCCAGCACGCCGCCGCCGCCCTCCACCAGTAGGCTAACCATGCCTGATTCACCCAGATATGATAGCAGCCCGGCCAAATCCACTCGACCGTCGGCTCCCGGCAGCGAGACCACGAGAGCCCCGGCAGCTTCCAGGTCCGACCGGCGCGCCGGTTCCACTGACCCGGCGGTCGCGATGATGGTGCGTCCGGGCTGCTGCAACATACGGGATGTTGCCGGCGTTCGAGCGCTGCTGTCGAGCACGATGCGAACGGGCTGCAAATTCTCCGGCAATGCGTCACCTGAAATGTCCCTGGCGGTGAGCTGGGGATTGTCGGCCAACACCGTGCCAATCCCGACCATGATTCCGTCCAGCTCCTTGCGCATCTGCTGAACACGGGCGCGGGCCATCGGGCCGGTTATCCACATTGAGTCGCCGGTTCGGGTGGCAATCTTGCCGTCCAGACTCATGGCGAATTTGGCCACCACAAAGGGCAAGCCGGTTACGATGTGCTTGGCAAAAGCCTCGTGCAATTGGTCGGCTTCCGGAGACGGACGGCATTCGACGGTGAGGCCGGCAGCGCGCAACGCCGCCGCGCCGCCGCCGGAGACTCGTGGGTTAGGGTCAGTGACGGCGAACACCACGTGGCTGATGCCGGCGGCGATGATGGCATCCGTACAGGGCGGAGTGCGCCCATAATGACAACAAGGTTCGAGCGTGACATAAAGTGTTGCGTCGCGTGCATCGTTTCCAGCCTGCCGCAGCGCGTTAATCTCGGCATGATTTTGCCCGGCCGGGGACGTGTACCCCTCGCCTATCACGCGATCATCGCGGACGATGACGGCGCCGACAGACGGGTTGGGACTGGTTGAACCCAGGGCACTGCTGCCCAGCACGACGGCACGCGCCATTGGATCGGCTTCAAATTTCGCCGACATTGGCCGCATTACGGCTACCGGCCCCGGTCGAAGTCCTGGTGGAATCGGCTGGCGGTGGGGCCGGTCTGTCCTTGATATTTACTGCCCAACTCAGGAGAACCATAGAGGCGCTCGGCGGGGGTGGTCAGTTGCAGGAAGGAAATTTGGCCGATTTTCATGCGGTGGTAAAGCGTGATAGGCAGGCGGGCCACGTTACTGAGTTCCAGGGTCAGGCGGCCGCTCCAGCCTGGATCGACAAAACCGGCGGTGCTGTGAATGAGCAGGCCAATGCGCCCCAGGCTGCTTTTGCCCTCCAGGCGGGCCACCAGATCGTCGGGCAATTCAATGTGTTCCAGAGTACTGGCCAGCACAAATTCTCCGGGGTGGAGCATGAAGGGCGTGTCGTGGTCGATTTCGACAGCCTCAGTGAGGTCATCCAGCGGCTCACGCACGTCAATATAGGGTTTGCGGGAGTTGGAGAAAACCAGAAAGCGATTGGACAAGTGCAGGTCAATACTGGCCGGCTGGATGTCGTCGAGGTCGATCGGATCCACCACGATCCGACCCCGGTCGATTTGCTTACGAATGGAGCGGTCACTCAGCACCATGTGGCGCACCGGAATAGCTTATTGCTCCGTAGCGAACGTGCCAAAAGCCCCGATCTCGTAGCAACGAACCGAATCGTGGGAAATGTCGCGTTTGTTGGCATCGATTGGCACGGACTCAGTGAAGTTCATACACCCCGTAGACGTACACTTTGATCGCATCCTGACCGGCCAGCACCGGAGTGTCGAAAGCTGCCGACTCTGTGGCCGCATAAGCGGTCGATCGGTCATTGAACGGCGAGATTACGCCGGAGGTTTCGGCGATCTTTTTGAGCTCGCCGAGCTCGCGCCCGGCGAACAGGGCCAGTTGCCCCGCCTTGTCGGCCATATCCTGGACAGCAGCCTCGCGGGCTTCGCGTTCCATTGCCACCGTATCCGAGAAGGAGAAGTTCAACCCATTGAATACGATGTTGTCCCCGCCGGCAGCGATGCTGGCGTCGATGGGGGGCCCCACGTCCTCAATTTCCCGGACTATGACCTGCATAAGGTTGAACACTTGGTAACCTTTGAATCGTTGTTCGCCCTGGACATAATCATACTCAGGATGAATGGTGAAACGAACGGTGGAGATATCCTCCGCTGAAATGGATAGCTCGGTCAACGCGTCTATTACTCCCTGAACCGTTTCGGCGGCTTCGCTGCGAGCTTCCGATACGGAGTCGGCGGTAACGGACACGCCCAACGACAGGCTTGTAATGTCGGGAATTCCGACGGCAGTACCAACCCCGGAAACCTCAACAACATCAAAACCGAGATCGGTGAGCTGGGATACGGCCCGGTTTTGCTCGAGGTGTGTCACGGCGGACACCAGGTTTGAGTTGGAGGAGGCCGGGCCGGGATCCGCAGCGCCCGAAATAGTTTCGGGGCTTTGCGACCCAATCGAAGCCGGCGCGGGTTGAACGCCGCAGGCAACCGAACCCAACAGAAACAGAGCGGCGCCCGTAGCAAATATTGCGGTCCATCGGAACGGTTTTTTCAAAATGTCATCCTTGGAAGTTGACTCGGCCACCCAGCAGAGCACGCGACATAACGACCTTGTGAATTTCGGATGTGCCACCGCCGATGCGGGCGTGTCGGAGCATATGATACCAATGGGGAATGGGCATATCGAGGGTCTCACCCACCCCACCAAACACCTGCATGATCTTGTCGATGCTCCGCCAACCCCATTCTCCGGCTGCGTATTTGACCATTGACGCTTCAACGCGCACATCTTCGCCGGCGTCGGCGCGGGCGGCGGTTTCCCGGGCGACTGCGCGCAGGGCGATGATATCGATGTATACGTCGGTGAGCATCCACTGGATGGCCTGGCGGTCGGCGATGGGGCGACCGTAGGTTACGCGCTGTTGCGACCAGTCGATCGCCATCTGTAAAGCCCGGGTCAAGATACCCAACGCCATGGAGCCGCGGAGCAACCGGTCATGGTGAACCAGCCATTGCTGCCCCAGCGTGAACCCGCCTCCGACTTCCCCCAGGACCTGGGATTGCGGAACACGCACGTTATCCAGATGAATGTAATGTTGCTGGGCTTTGGTGGGAACAATCCAAACGCGGATGGGTTCAAAACTGACGCCCGGCGTTGGGTTGTCGATGATGAACATGGTGATGCCGCCACGCTGACGCTTGTCAGGATCGGTAACGGCCTGCACCAGCAGGAAATCTGCCGAGGCCGCGCCGGATATGAACATCTTGGTTCCGTTCAGTATCCAGTCATCTCCGTCGCGAACGGCGCGGGTTTGCATCATCCCGCCCGGGTCGGAGCCAGCCTGTGGCTCGGTTTGCCCAAAGGAGTAATAAAGGTCGCCATTGATGGCCGGGTAAAGATATTTTTGTTCCTGTTCCGGGGTGCAAGCGCCAATCATAAACATGGGAACGGGCGAGGTCGGAAGGTGGACGATGCTGTGGTGCACCTCCTCTTCCAGCACGAGATGCCCCAGTGCGCCCATGCCGCCACCGCCATACTCTTCAGGGACAAAGGAGGTGTATATACCGGTTTGCCGGGACAGGTTGGTCAAACGGGACCATTGGTCTGCTTCCAGGGTTCCCAGCACACCGGGCACGGCTTCCAGGACGCCCCGTGGAGCGCCGTTGTCCGGCTCTCCTTCTTGGGGCGGACGCGCCAGGTATTCGGGTTCCAGGGGAATGCACTCGTCCCGCACAATCTGGCGAACGGTGTTCTTCAACGCCTCAAGTTCCGGCGGCAGACCGATTTCAGGGGTCATCTTGTCTCCATCGGGGTTTGGAAGTTTGACTGGCTGGATGGTCATGCGCGGCACGACCCACAGCCCGGCGGCAGACTATACACCAACGCCGCGATTCACCTGCGCGGTCCCACAGCAACGATTATGGCGCAATCAGTGGAAGGGGCAGACGTACTTGAGGGCGGCAATGGCGCCGTTTTCGCCATCGCCGGTAGCCAGGCGCGCCACATATTCCCCATCAGCGGGTATCGGAGCCGAGGTGGCTTCAATTACTTCCAGCAAAGAACCCACGGTTCCGAATACCATCGCCGCAGCGAACAACGCCATGACGACGACGCCAATTAGTTTGTGCGGTTTGTGGCCGCGCGCATCATGAGATATCTCACGGGGCATAATGTGCATCTGGGGACGCATGCGACGTCCACAGTGCGACGACATTCTATACTAGTGCGCCCGCCACGAGGCACATCAGAAAACTGAGGTTTGCGGTGACTAACACGTAATCCAAATTGTTAGGACTAGCATCCCATCGCATCTCTAGCGAACCAAACGGAGGTCCCCCATTAACTGATCGGCATGCACCAACCACTTCACGCAATCTGTCCGCAGTGTAGACACGAGTCGCCAGACCACGGCGACTCTGTGTATCCGGACCTGTGCGGTCGTCCCTACGGCGACGTCCATGTTGGTCGAATGGAGTTGGCTCGCACACGACGGGTGTCCGAAGCCGGCACGCGTTCTGGGCTGGCCGGGGCGCGGCTCTTTGCTGAGAGCGACATGTGTGGCCGTGGTACGCATGACGTGACAGTACTTTCAGATTGGTTAGCTCACGGTCCCCGCGACCGCGAGCGGTCACTGAGACGCGACCGGCGTGATGTATTTCCTACAATCCTCGGTCGCGCGCAAGGTGAGTGGAAATTGTGCGATTTGCTTGCGGGCTCAT
>CASHTH010004024.1:0-37363 GCA_030341885.1 Geodia barretti | reverse complement strand
CATGAAAACGGCGTCGCCGAGCACGCCCACTACCGGCTCAAGGACGCCATCGACCAGGCCCTCATCCTGCGGGGCAGCCGCGATTTTGACACCACCGACGACTACGCTGACTTTGTCCGGCAGATGGTGGAGAGACGCAATCGCCTGGTACAGGGGAAGCTGGAGCAGGAGATGCTTTGCCTGCGCTCCCTGCCGCCAGCTCCCGTGCCGGAATACGTCAACTACCAGTCCAGGGTGCGCAAGTGGAGCACCATCCAGGTAGCGGGACATAGCTACAGCGTGCCCTCCCGTCTCATCGGGAAGGAGGTGCAGATCCGTCTGTACGCCGACTGGGTGGAAGTGTACTACAAGGACCACCTGGTGGAACGCATGGAGCGGGTGCATGGCGAGGGGGAAGCCAACGTCAATTACCGCCACGTCATCGGCTCCCTGGTGCGCAAGCCCGGGAGCCTTCGCCCGCTACCGCTTCCGCGAGCAGCTGTTTCCCACCATGCACTTCCGGCTGACCTACGACGCGCTCAGGGAATGGCGTGGGGAACGGGCCGACGTGGAGTACGTGCGCATCCTGCACCTGGCGGCGACCACCATGGAAGCGACGGTGGACAGCGCCCTGTCGTTGCTGCTGGAAGCGGGACAGCCCTTCGACTACGCGCAGGTGCGGGACCTGGCCGAGCCCAAGGTGCCCGAAGCTCCGCTGCTGACCCTGTCCGGCCAGCCGGACCTGAAATCTACGACCGCCTGCTCACGGTCAGCCTGGCCGCGGCGGGGGTGTGCGCATGACGGTCGTCGACACCAGCGTGATGCAGGAACGCATCGGTGAGCTGTGCGGCCAATTCAAGCTGCCCACGGTGGGCGCGCAGTCGGTGGCTCGTTTCACCGCCGCCGGCCACGGCGATGCCCTGCCCATCTTCCTGGAGGTGCTGGAGCAGGAGGCCGAGGACCGCCGCCACCGGCGCATCAACCGGCTGCGCCGGGAGTCCAGACTGCCCCTCGGGCAAGACCTGGGAGACTTTCGAGCACCACCGGATGCCCGCTGTCCCTGCGGCAGCAACTGGACCACCTGGCCCAGGGCAGCTTCGTCGAGCGCGGCGTCAACGTGCTGGCCTTCGGACTGCCCGGCACCGGCAAGACCCACGCCCTGTGCGCCCTGGGCCACCGCCTGGTGGAAGCCGGCCACTCCGTTCTCTTCGCTCCGGCCTACCGCCTGGTACAGGAACTGCTGCCGCCAAGCGAGACCTGGACCTGCCCCGCCGGCCTTGCGCAAGCTGGACAATTCGACTTCCTGCTCCTCTCGCCTGGGCTCCACCTCCCCCAGGGCGCCCTAAGAGTCCGAGGTCCTCGTTCACCCGCATCGCCGCCTAACGCTCGAACGCCGAGCGTTGGCATCACGTCAAACCTGTCTTCTCGGAGTGGAGCCATCTCCCAACCCCATGGCCACCGCCGCGGCCATCGACCGGGGGTCCATCACTCTCCGTCATCCTGGAGTTCGACTCCCCCCAGCTACCGAACTGTGCGCCGCAGCAACGGGGCCAGGCCGATGAGGTGAACCGGCAAAATGATTGACGCTAAATCGGCAAATATGGTTGACGCGGGACAGCCGGTCTCCCCCTAGTCTACCTCCTGTGCCCTCCGCAGCAACTCATCAACCTCCCCCTGCAACTGGGCCTCCTTCTCCTTCATCCGCCCGTAGCTCATCGCCTGGTGCTTCGATGCGTTGGCCCGGACCTTGGTACCGTCCAGCGCCACGTGCCCCAGCTTCACCAGGCCGGCCTGCTGGCACATGTTCCAGGACCTGTAGGAACAGCCCCGACAGGGCTGCCAGGTGGTCCTTGCGGAAGTCCGAGATGGTGCGGAAGTCCGGGGTGTTGTTGGCCGCCAGCACCCGGAAGGCGATGTCCTCGTGGAGACGCTGGGCCATGCGCCGGGACGATGCCACCCCGGTGCAGTAGCTATACAGCAGCACCTTCACCATCATCCGGGGATGGTAGGCCGGCCCGCCCCGGCTCTCCTGTTCATAGCGCTCCGTGATCTCCGCCAGATCCAACTGGTCCACCACGTCGGAAATGAAGTAGGCCAGGTGCTCCTCCGGCAGCCACTCCTGCAGGGCCGCTGGCAGCAGCAACTGCTGCTCTGGGTCATAGGGAAGGTAGGTTTTGCTCATTGATCGCTTACCCTCACTCAAGGCTCATATCATCATACCCCACCCGCTCGCTAAGGGCGTTTCTCGGACAGACTGCTAGGGTCAGGTAGATTTCGCAGCTGTGCTCCTGGCCGCAAAGCGGGCAGCTGAAGTGAATAAGGAACAGCCGCCGCATGCTGTCCTCTGCTCCTATCCTCTCGGTGGCGCTGTGAAATGGGTCACTGTACTCCAGGTGGAGCCCCCCGTCGCTTGGATTCGCTTCTGACATCGGATTCTCCTTTGTTCTGCAACCCCGCCAGCTCGGGCGCTGCCTTGTTCCTGCCCGGTATCCCCTTGGCTTTACTGACAGTTGGTGGTTGCCCGCACTCTACCGCATCTCTATATTCTTTGGAACTACATTCCCACGCCGCCGAAAACGTCGCTCTGGAGGTGATGATGGACCAGGTCTGTACCGTATGCCGGCAGCAGCAGGAATCGTGGTCACACCTCTGCCGTGAGTCTAGGGAGGTCGTCAACGTGGAGATGTACCGCGACTTCCTTCAGAACTCCCATCCCCTGGACCGCCTCTCCAACGACGATTATTTGGAGATTATGTTGGGGGGATGCGGCTCGTCGTCTCCTCAAGAGAATTGACACCCACATACCAGAGGAGGAGACCCTGTACTTCGTGAATCCGCTCGTCTACCGGGTGGAAATCAACCCCATCGCCTCGGTCCTGGGGTTCCGGGGCACCCTGTCGGGCATCGCCATTGAGGTTGGTGGTCACGAGGACCGTCACTGGAACGACGTGCTCCAGGTCCTCAACGGGTCCACCGTCGAGGCGGTGGGGTTCCTGCGTCGGCGGGAGACCCACCAGTGCCGCCTGATGTCCTACAACAGAAGAAGGCTGCCTTACTTGTGGGGCGTCAGGATGTTGGGGTACGTCGATGGGAAGGGCTGGACGTTCCTGGAGCAAGGTGCCTGAGCGGCACCCTGCCCCTGTCTTTGAATATCTTCCAATGCCCATGCCTGGGCCTGTCCTCAGAAGAGCAATGGCTGGGCCAGGGCCTCATGCCTCTGCTGGATAGCCTTTTCCTGTGGCCTGACCATTCGCATTGCTGGAGCGGCTGTTGTCGATGTGCACGTCACTGGCACTGGTCCGGCCACGGCATGGCGGTGGCTTCTCGGCAGGTCCGGCAAATGCGACCAGAACTCCTTGTACTGTCTCGTGGCGTTCCTTTTCCTTGCGACTCTTTAGTTCCCGGCGGTGGGGGAGCTGGCTCCTGGCTTGTTCGTAAGCTCGCCGGCGCTGGGCCCGTTCCTCTTCGGGCTGATGCGAATTCTCGGCTTGGGGGGCTTCTTGACCTTTGGCTAGGTGGCTTCGTTACCTTCGGCTTGGGCGGCTTCTTGACCTTCGGCTTCCTGGCCGGTTTGGTCTTTTTCTTCTTGGCTTGGCCTGGCGAGATGTATTATGGTGCTTGTACGGAAAGTATGGCTTTCACCTAGTGTGTGGGTAACTGAAGTTAGTCAGTTGAATAGTCATTCACGATGAGGTATCCTCCGGGTTAGCAATCCAGAGGAGGATGCCCATGGCAATCGGACGACCAATGCCGCCGGTAATTTTGGATGATGTGGAGCGTGAAACCCTGGTACGGTGGGTTCGGCTTCGCCGGCCGAAAACGGCGCAAGCTTTGGCGCTGCGGGCCAGAATGATTTTGGGCTGTGCCGAAGGCCCGCAGCAATCCCATCGGTGGTCGCCGACCTGGGAGTGTCCGATGAGACGGTGGTGAAGTGGCGTTCCCGCTTCCTGGAACGGAGGCTGGACGGACTGTCGGACGAACCGCGCAGCGGACGGGCCTCGAGCGGTTACCGATGACCACGTGGAGCGTGTGGATTACGCTGACGCTGTGGACGACCACCCCCAAGGACGCGACCCACTGGAGCACCCGGTCCATGGCCCAGCGCGAGGGCTGAGCCACAACAGCGGTCAGCCGCATCTGGCGGCCTTCGGATTGCAGCCCCACCGCACGAGACCTTCAAGTTGTCGGCAGACCCCTTCATTCATCGAGAAGGTCAGGGACGTTGTGGGGCTATACCTCACCCGCCGGATCGGGCGTTGGTCCTGTGCGTGGACGAGAAGTCCCAGATCCAGGCGTTGGATCGCACCCGTCCGCTATTGCCCATGCGCCCGGGACAGGTGGAACGGCGCACCCATGATACGTACGTGGATTACTCTGCGTCACGGCACCACTTCGCTGTTCGCCGCCTGGACACCAGGACCGGCAAGGTGATTGGTCGTTGCCACCAACGGCACCGGGCCGTGGAGTTCCGCAATTCCTCGATACCATCGAGGCCGAGGTGCCCGCCAACCTCGACGTCCACCTGATCGCGGACAACTACGCCACCCACACAGACGGCGCTGATCTGCAACTGGCTGCCAAGCGGCCCCGTTTCCATATGCACTTCACCACCACCACAGCGCCTCCTGGCTGAACCTGGTGAGCGCTGGTTCGGTCTGCTCACCGAAAAGCAGTTGCGCCGTGGGGTGCATCGGAGCAGCGCCGAACTGGAGGCTGCCATCTACCGCTAGTCTGGACGTCACCAACGAAGATCCCAAACCTTTTGTCTGGACCCAGACCGCCGACCAAATACTGGCCAACGTTGCCCGCTTTTGCCAACGTACTTTGGATACAGGACACTATAAGTCTGGCCGGAAAGCCATTGGCCGGATTTCGCGCTACGCCCAGCAGACGTATTCCAGTCTTATACGGCATGGTAATGTATATAATACGTGTCAAGAACCCACTGTTACATCGACAATCGACGTTAAGAAAACGGCGGGTTGGGGAGAATCGGGGTTCCCGGCCAGACTTCTAGGTCCGTCCCCATGGGACTGGTGCCCGTGGGGGCAATCAAGATGTAGGCCGTACAAAAAGGGGGCTAAACAGCAAACTGCACCTGGCGGTGGATTCCCACGGGATGCCGGTACGAATGATCCTGACCGAAGGTACGGTGGCGGACTGCACCCAGGCCTCTGACCTGATTGCAGATATCGCAGCCCAATACTTGCTGGCTGACCGAGGCTACGACACCGATGCCATTGTGGCCCAAGCCGAGGCTCAGGGGATGGAACCGGTAATACCGCCGAGGCGTCACCGGAAAGAACCCCGCTATTACGACCGTCAAATATATCGGCTGCGCCATTTGGTGGAGAATGCATTCTTGAACTTCAAGCAATGGCGGGCCGTGGCAACTCGCTATGCGAAGAGGTCCGCCTCATTCTTGGCAATCTGCCAGATTCGAGCTCTGGTCCTCTGGACCAAACTATATTGACGACACCACCTAGCCAAACCAGATTCAAGCGCCAAAGCGGGTATGCTAGAATAATTGCCACCTCTTTTTATGGGCCGTTAGCTCAGTTGGCAGAGCACCGGACTTTTAATCCGGGTGTCGTGGGTTCGACCCCCACACGGCCCACTTCGCTGATTAACTAGTTGATTAACTAAAGTCGGTTCGCCCACGACCAGAGGTTGAATGTGTCCACCGGAGTTCCTCAGACAAGTACCAACCTCGAAGTAGCCTTTGAAAGAATTAAAGAGTTACACCGGTTGTACTCTCAAGGCCACTTGAAGGGACCGGAGAAACACGAGGTAAACCAGGCCTGCCCGCTGATAGCAAGGAGAACTACCTGTACTTCACCCTGCCTTGCTCTGTCAACTTTCAAAGACGTTCACCAGAAATGTGGGCGAGTGCGCTCAACACGTTCGATGATCAGGACACAGACTTCGTCTTTCGTCCCGAGGTTGTTGGAATCGCCAGCCCGCCAATGGTAAGAGAGGCTTTGACCAAATATCGCTTGGCTCTCCTAACTAATAAACATACACAGACTTGGGTTGAGATCTGCCGTACACTGGCAAACTACTACGATGGGAACCCAGAGAACGTGCTGGCTGAGTACGACTTTGACGTCCCCAGAATAATCGGTGCTGTGCAACATGAGAAGAAACACCTTTTCCCCTGTCTGGGTGGGAGAAAGCTCTCAAATTACTGGATATTTGTGATGACCCAGTTTACTGCCGCACCGTTACGCAATACACACGAAATATCGATAATCCCAGACACCCATGTCATCAAGAGCACCATTCACCTTGGATTGACTCCCCCTGGCGTCTCTTCCGCTACGGTGGAGAATCTCTGGAGGGATATCTTGCACCGCCTGGATATACACCCAACTGAAATGCACTCTGCCCTCTGGAGGTGGTCGCGAAATGGTTTCCAGCCAGACATATAAAAACTAGAGGCCTGACAACTACGCGGTCACAAAGAGATTCGAAACTATAGTGATTTCAAGGCAGGCAATAGGCAGCGTCCCAGTCCCAGCCACATTTCGTAGATGGTACTGTCTACCGTCAAAATAGCCCCACCTCCTCTCGGCATCGGCGTACTGCATCCACCACTCAATGACTATCGCAGGCGTTCCAGTCACAACGTGATGCCACACATCTGCCAGAAACCAGGTTGGGAAGACATAGATGTCTATCAAGCTCTCCAGAACCCTGCAGGACAAACTAAGCGCTTCGGGTATCGCACAAGCTGTTCGCGAATACGAGCATCGCTTCAAGGCTCACAATCGCAGTGCATTGGAGAACGAAGCAAATTCCAACTAACACATCACCGAACACTACTATGACCTGGTTACGGATTTCTATGAATATGGGTGGGGGGAAGTCGTTTCACTTTGCCCCTCGCGTCCCCGGGGAGAGTTTCAAGGAATCGCTGGCACGCCACGAGCGTTTTCTGGCGGACGCACTCGGGCTCAAACCCGGTATGGTCGTCGCCGACTTCGGTTGCGGTGTTGGCGGTCCGTTGCTGGAGATTGCCCGTTATTCGGGGGCCAGAATCGTTGGCATAAACAGCAACGCCTATCAACTGGGACGCGCCAGGAGATTCGTGGACGAAGCGGACCTGTCGCATTTGGCCGAGTTCCTGCACTGCGACTTCCTGAACGTCGATGCTCCGGATGAGTCCTTTGACGCGATCTACGACATTGAAGCAACCTGTCATGCACCGGACAAGGTCAGCATCTTTGGCGAGGTTTTTCGCCTGCTGAAGCCGGGCGCGTGTTTCGCCGGCTATGAATACTGTTTAACTGACCGCTTCGACGCACACGACCCCCACCACCTCAAAATCAAGGCCGACATTCAGTTGGGAGGCAGCCTGCTGGAAATCGCTGACCAACAGACCGTTGATGACGCGCTCCGGTCGGTGGGGTTTGAGGTGTTGGAAACCCGGGATCTGTCAATACAAACCGGTCCTTCTATTCCCTGGTATCAGCCGCTGGTTGGTTCGGGTCTTTCTCTGGCCAGCTTCCGCAGTTCAAGGTTCGGTCGCTGGGTCACCCACAATTCGCTGAAAACGCTCGAAACGCTTCACATCGCGCCGCAGGGAACGGTTCGCGTATCGGAGACCCTGAATCTTTGTGCGGCCGCCATGGCCGAGGCGGGCAAGCTCGGCATTTTCACGCCGATGTATTTTAGCCACGCCCGAAAACCGGAATAGGGCAACCAATCTTTGACTAATAATGTGCTGCGGAAGATTGGGGCAGCTCGACCTTCTCGATTGACTGGCCGGTATCGACTGACTTGCTGCTGTTCCAGTCCCCCGGTCAATGGCTGGTATTGCTTCCCGATGTTTGACCGCTGACTTGCTTACCCGACGCCCTCCTGGACCGCTCTGACACGGGCCCATACCTGCTTCCCACTGGTAACCCTTGCCATACGATGCGTATCTGGCGGGGCAAATTGCCCCAAAGTGGTTTTGCCTGCGCTAAGCGCCAAAAATTGTCTGCCTGTTACATTTATATAGCGAGTAATGCCAGAGGGGCCGGCATGTTGATGTGCGGGTTCCGGTTCCGGCCAAATTGCTTTTATTCCTGGCCTGCCGCGTGGCTGCTCGCAGATCGGGCGCAGTGGTGGTGGAAGACGTGAGGCGGCGCCCGCCCCTCTTATTACCATTATTGTTTGGTCAACCCCCGCCACCCGCCCGGAAGCACTATTTCTTTATTTGACCTCTGGTTGTGGGAGGAGTGGGTATGCACCTCAGGGCTTTCACTGGCACTACTCTATTTCCGACGTTTGCCGTTACATTGGGCATTTTCGCAGCTGTGGGCTTAGCCATTTTTCCTGTCAAGCCACGCCTTTGCCCAGTCCAACAGCGCCCCGGATTTTGGCGCGACAACCGCCACCCGTACTGTCAACGAGTACACAGGCACGGACATAGAGGAAGACGAACCGTGGTACGAGGACATCGGGGCGCCGGTCACGGCTACCGACGCCGATCAGGACAAGCTTACCTACAGCATCAAGAACGCCCGTTCGTCCCCCTTCTACATTGACCGGTTCACGGGCCAATTGCAGGTCGGCAGACCCCTCGACTACGAGACGGCCAGTTCCCACACCGTAAAGGTGGTTGGCACCGACCCTTCAGGCGAGAAGGACGAGATCACCGTAACCGTTAACATAACCAATGTGGACGAGGCCGGGAAAATTACCCTGATGTGGAAGCCCGCTTCCGGCAGCGGAGTCCAGTTTGAAGCCAAGCTGACCGACCCTGACGGCATTTCCGGAACACCAACCTGGCAGTGGGCCAGCGCCGGTTCGCAAAACGGAACCTACACCGACATCAGCGGCGCAACCTCGGCTACTTTCGTGCATGCCGCCAGCCACAAATACCTCAAGGCAACGGCCACCTATACCGACGCGGCATTCGGTGGAAAGACCATAAGCAAGACCCAGCAGACTGAACCGCCTTCAAGCATAGATTCCGGATACACCCTTTCTTTTACGGCCGTAACCTCGGGGGGTTATAGCTGCAGCAACGGGGAGGCACAGATTTGTATCCATGTCCCGAGAACGAAAACGCCCGGCCACGACCTTTACTACCCCGTTGGCATCGTTTATACGAAGTCCGGTGGACATGATCGCTACCCCAGTGACGGCTACCTGAGCTATTCCCTGGCAGGGACGGATGCGCAGTACTTCGACCTTGATCCCGTTACCCGCGAGCTGCTTGCCAAGGGTCTCAATGGTTACGAAACGAAGGAAACATATCTCATTTCCATAACCGCCACCGACCCGTCAGGTCGGACCGGTACCCTCACTCTTAAGGTCACTCGGAGCGGCGCTTCGGATAGTCCGGTCGTAGTGGGGCCCACCGAGATGATCTATCCTGAGAACGGAACGTGGCAGATAGCCGATTTTGATGGCAAGTTACCCGGGCGTCCTCTGAACCAGGACGTAAGCTGGATAATTGGAGTTGAACCCGGCGGTGGAGACGGAGACTTCTTCGACATAGACGACGACGGAGTGCTCTACTTCACGCAACCCCCGGATTTCGAGGACCCAGCGGACGAGGACGGGGACCATGTGTTCAGATTCACCGTGGAAGCTTACGATGGAAACCCGCCAAATCGCCAGCGGCCGGGCATAACCTTCTATCGGGTCAAAGTCAGGATAGTAAACGCACAGGAGAGACTGGAGATTAACGGTCCCACTTCAAAAGACTACCCAGAAAACGGGACGGATCCGGTCCATACCTACACCGTAACGGGAAATTCAGGAACAGTCACCTGGTCGTTGGACGGAAAGGACAAAGACCTGTTTACCATCAGCAACGGTGCGCTGTCCTTCATCAATACACCCGACTACGAAGACCCCTTTGATGCCAGCGACCCGCCGCAGGACCGGAATGACTACCTGGTTAGCATAATTGTCGCCGACGGGGACATCACCAGCAAAATCGAGCCCGTCCGCATCATGGTCACCAACGTAAACGAACCGCCGGCATTCCCAGACACCGAAGACGGGCGCCGAACCATTTCCGAAAGCGCCGGGGCAAATGAGGACATCGGCGATCCCTTTGCCGCCGAAGACCCGGATGGCCCTGGCGAATTGCTGGAATACAGCCTCGGTGGTACCGACGCCCTGTCTTTCAGCATTGGCACCTACTCAGGCCAGTTGCAAACTGCCGCCGTGCTGGACTTCGAGACCAAGAATAGTTATTCCCTCACCGTGTCGGTAACCGACAACAGAGACGCTGACGGCAACGGCGACAATTCGGCGGACGACACCATAAACGTCACTGTCACCGTAATCGGGGCCAACGAGGCGCCGACCATAATCGGTGAAGCTACGATTGATTACGTGGAAGGTGACACCCGCGAAGTGGAGGACTACGACGCCACCGACCCCGAAAACGACACCGTCACCTGGTCATTGAAGGATGTCGATGATTACAACGACCTGTCCATTGACCCATCGACCGGCGTCCTCACCTTCGATTCGCCGCCGGACTACGAGGACCCGCAGAACACCGACAATCAATACCTGGTAACCGTGGTGGCCACCGATGCCGAAGATAATTCGTCTGAGCTGGACGTTACGATCAACATCACCCCCGTGAATGACCCGCCGGTAATCACCTACGACGGAAATGAGGGCGACCAGACCATTCCCTTCGCCGAGAACGGCACCGGCGACGTGGCAACCTTTGTCGCAACCGACCAGGAGAACGATTCCATTGGGTGGTCCCTGGACGCCGCCGATGCTGATGCCGCACTGTTCTCCATATCCAACGCCGGAGACCTAAAGTTCCTAAGCCCGCCCGATTACGAAGACCCCAGGGACCAGTCTCCGTATAACAGCTACGTGATTACGGTGGAGGCTTCTGACGATACGAACGAAGCCGTCATGCAGGTAACTGTCAACGTAACCGACGTTGACGAGGATCCCGTAGTCACCGGAGACACCGGCCCTTCACTGGTGGAAGGAAGCACCGATTCGTTCAAGACCTACAGCGCCACAGACCCGGAGGGGGAGACGATCACCTGGGAGGACCCTTCGGGCGCCGATGGAAGCCTCTTCGAGATAACATCCGCCGGCAAGCTGTCCTTCAAATCCGCGCCAGATTTTGAGACTCCGGGAAGCGCCGCCGGAACCAATGTGTACCAGGTAACGGTAAACGCCAGCGACGGAACGAACACCGGCAGCCTGGACGTTACCGTGACTGTTGTAAACGAGAACGAGGCCATAATCCGGGAGGGCACCTGGACCGCAACCAGGGACTACCCGGAAAACAGCGACTCCGTCGTCGCAACCTACGCTGCCAGGGACCCTGAAGGTGAGGATATAGATTGGGACCTGTCCGGAGACGATGACGACAAGTTGTCCATCAGCAACGCCGGCGTCCTGACCTTCAATACCGTTCCAAATTTCGAGGTGGCCGCCGACCACAACACCGACGGCGTCTATGAAATTACGGTAATCGCGTCCGACGGCGAGAATCAAGAGACCCAGGACGTCAGGATAACCATAACCAACGTCAACGAGGCCCCGGTTCTTACCGTCGTAGAAGAAGTCACTTTCGCCGAGGGTGGGACCGGCACCGTCACAACCTTTGTGGTCACTGACCCGGACGCCAACACAACTATAACGTGGTCATTGACCGGTGATGACGCCGGCGACTTTAACAGCATAACCAAGCCCACGAACGAACCCCTGAAGGGCGATTTGACCTTCGTGACTGTGCCCGACAGGGAGAATGCGGCTGACGCCGATACCAATAACGACTACGAAATAACGGTCACTGCCACCGATGAGGGCGGTCTCCACGACGAGATGGACGTGACGATTGAAGTCCAGGATGAGGACGAGACGCCGCTGTTGACCGGTGTAACGGCTAAAGACTGGAAGGAGAACGACACCACTGCCGTCGCTACATACAACGCCGACGACCCGGAAGACGACCCGATAACCTGGACCCTGGAGGGTGAAGACCGTCTCCTGTTTACCATTACGGGGACTCCACTGGCCACCTCGGAGGACGCTAACCTTTCCTTCAATGCCGCTCCTGACTTTGAGGACAAGCAGGACCACGATACCGACAACGAATACGAGGTCACCATCAAGGCCACCGACGGCACCCATACCCAGACCCTGGACGTGGTCATCAAGGTTACCGACGTAAACGAGACGCCGGTGATTGAGGTTCTGGCGCCTGAACCCTACGCCGAGAATGGGACCGGCGACGTGGCAGACTTCTCGGCCACAGACCCGGAGAATGACACAATAGAGTGGACCCTGTCAGGGGTGGACGACGCATACTTCTCCATTCACGCGGACACGGGGGTCCTTACTTTCCGCTCCCCGCCCGATTATGAGTTAATGGTGGACGGCGCCCAGAAATATACCTATGACATAACAGTCCAGGCATCCGATGATGAATTCACGGCGGTACTTCCCGTCACCGTCACCGTTGATGATGTGGACGAAACGCCGGTCATTTCGGGCGAGACCGAGAACGACACAATCAGTCCCTTCTTTGATCACGAGGAGAACGACGCGTCCCCCATCCACAGATTCTCCGCCTCCGACCCGGAGGGGAACGCTGTAACCTGGGAACTGGATGGC
Source organism: Geodia barretti (assembly GCA_030341885.1). Taxonomy (NCBI): domain Eukaryota; kingdom Metazoa; phylum Porifera; class Demospongiae; order Tetractinellida; family Geodiidae; genus Geodia; species Geodia barretti. The sequence goes on along the minus strand of CASHTH010004024.1, from coordinate 24,778 downwards.
GTAGACAAGGACGTCTTGACAATTACTGGCGGCGTACTCGAGTTCCCAAGCGCGCCCAACTATGAAGACCCACAGGATTCAGGGGGAAACAACGTCTATAACATTACGGTGAAGGCTACCGACAACAACGCCAACAACGCCAATCTTCCCGTTACCGTCACGGTCACCAACGTCAATGAGGACCCGCAGTTTGACGCGGAAACGGCTACCGTGGAAGTAGACGAAAACACCCCGGCCAACCGGAACATCGAGACCCCCTTCAAGGCCACAGATGAGGACACGGGGGACCGACTTACCTACACCCTGGGTGGTGACGATGCCGCTTCCTTTGCGCTGGTTTCCAGCCACAGTAGCGGCGGCCAGTTGCGGACCAAGGCCGCGCTGGACTTCGAGACCACGCCCACCAAGACCACCTACGAGGTAACCATCCTGGTGCGCGACGGCGTTGACGATCAACGTCACACCAATACCACGGCCGACGACACCATAGACATCACTATTAACGTAACCAACCTGGACGAGACCGGGACGGTAACGCTGTCTAATGAACAACCCGAGGAAGAGCAATCCATAACTGCAACCTTGGAGGATGTTGACGGTGGCGTAACCGGTAAGACCTGGCAATGGGCCACAGCCTCCTCGAGGACCAGCTCCTCCTGGACCAATGCAACGGGTACCGGGGCAACCAGCGCCACCTACACTCCGGTGAATGCGGACGTGAACCGGTACCTGCGGGCTACCGCGTCCTACACCGATGCCCAGGGCGGAAGCAAGACGGCCCACGAAATTACTGCCAACCGGGTGGATGCCAAGCCGCCGGACCCCATGCCCCCGGTCTTCTCACTGGCGTCAACGGACCGCTCGGTAGCGGAGAATGCCGCAATAGGAACCAACGTGGGGCGGCCGGTCACGGCAACGGACCCGGAAAGGAAGGCACTGACCTATTCCCTGGAAACAAGCACTGACGCCGCCAGCTTTGACATAGTGCAGTCCAGCGGGCAGATACAAACGAAAGCGGGAGTGGAGCTGGACTTTGAAACGAAGCCAACCTATACGGTTACGGTCAAGGCCACAGACCCGGGCGGCCTCTCTGACACAATTGTGGTAACCATCAATCTGGTGGACGTTAATGAACCGCCAGGTAAGGTAAGCATCACCCAAGTGATGAAGAGCCCCGGGAATGAACAAAATGGCCTCATGGTCAAGTGGTCGGAACCGGAAAACAACGGGCCTTCAGTTACCGGATATAACCTCAAGTATGCCCAGCAGGGAACCACTGGCTGGAAGGATGACGAATCCTCGGATACCCAGGAAGAGCTGGACCAGCTTTTGCCTGACACTGAATACGCAGTGATGGTTAACGCCAAGAATGACGAGGGGGCTGGAAGCTGGTCCGAATCCGGGACCGGCAGGACCGAGGCAAAGGCGGAGATTGACTGGATTGACCTGACAGCCAGGTTCGGCAAATCCAGCTATTCCGTGACCGAGGGCAGAAGCATTAATATTGGGGTCAATCTGTCGCCAGCGGCGGATCGGAGGCAATCTATACCCATAACCGTGACGCCTGGCTCCGCCGAAAGCGGCGACTACACCGTCACGGGCCTGACCGACGGAGCTTTGCCCTTCGTACCGGGCAATACGTCCGCGTCCTTTACTATCCGGGCCAACCAGGACAGCGACAGGTCAAACGAGACAGTTACGTTGAGCCTTGGCGATACCCTGCCCACCAAGATACTGGCGGGAAGCATAACATCGGTAACCGTTACCATCCGGGACAGCTACCGTGCGCCGCCGCCCAGCCGTCCGACTCCGCCGTCAACGCCAACACCTCCGTCGACGCCAAAGATTCCTACAACTCAAGTGCAGCCGTCGACGCCTACCATTCCTTCGACACCAACTCCTCCAGGAGGCGGAGGCGGAGGCGGGTTCTTCGGCGGGTTCGGCGGCGGCAGTGGCTCGGGTGGTAGTTCGGGCGGCGGCACCTCGACAGAACCGAATCGTCCTCCCTACTTCGATGAGGGGGTTACCACCGAACGCTCCGTCACGGAGCACACCAGTCGGGCGGTTTACCTCGGGGACCCGGTAACCGCCACGGACCCCGATGGAGACGTACTCACCTATGCCCTGGGCGGAAGGGATGCTGAGTCCTTTGCACTGGACACCCAGGCCGGACAGTTGATAACCAGCGCCACGCTGGACTTCGAACTGAAACCCAGCTATGACGTCGTTATGACTGTTGTCGACGGCCGGGGGGCTGCTGACGCAATTGAAATCACGGTTAAGGTAATTGACCTCACGGAAGTGCCAATCTACAGCCCCGAAACCCAGGCAGCGGCGCTGGTAAAACCTGGGGAAGCGACCACCATCGAGACCCCTGACGGCGCGGCAGCGGTGACCTTCCCCGCGCAGTCCAGGAGTGGCTACTATTGGGCCAGGTTGGACTCAGGAACATCTCGCTGCGGCTTCGACCCCGGCAACGAGGATCTGGAGACATCCCTGATCGTGGAGTTCTTTGACCGGTGGGGGACCCGCGAGCACGCAGTCGTTCTGTTAAACCCGGCAACGGTTGACCTGCGGCTGGACGCCGACCCCTTCGGGAGTGCCGAGGCGGTCCTGGCAGCCCACGCACGGGGGCTTTCAGCGTCTACGCTCGCAACTACACAACCCTGCAATGGTCCCAGGTTGCGTTCACCCTGGCAGTGGATGACGAGGGAAGGGTCATCATTACCATCTCTGACCTGACCTCGCTTGATTGCTTTGCCGTTACAACTCTGGCAGCGCTGCTTGCGCCGGAACAGCCAGTCGCGACGCCCACCCCGACGCCAACACCTGTACCTGCTACGCGCGGAGAGGTGCAACCGACCCCAACCCCGACACCGGAGGCCGAGCCGCAGCCAACACCGACCGTAGAATCGGAGGGAATAAAGATACCCTTGCTGATGCCTCAGACTGTGGCCGAGGCAGGGGAGGTGGAGAACCCGACTCCTGAGGCCGGTGGATCTGAAAGTACCGAACCTACGCCTGTGCCGGTTGCTATGCAAGCCCAACTTGGCCCTGAATTGGAGGATGGCGGCCTTTCGGTTTGGCCGATACTCTTAATGGCGTTGGGAGCGGCATTGCTGGCGTTCAGCCTGTGGCTGTTCCTGTCCGCCAAGCGCAGACGAAGGTTCTAAAGGGACCGACCCCCGTGATAGTTTGGAATTAGCAGAGCGCAGGTGTCTTGCACACCTGCGCTCCTGCTTTGACCATGTTCGTCACACGACTGTAGTTCAGCCAGGTTTCGCGTCAAGGGGAATTACAATGTCCCGAAAAACTGAGCCTTGCCGGCCCGGCCAATATGCTAAACTGTACCGGAGAAACTATTGACTGTCCAAATCAATGTCGGCTATACGCTTACATACTCTTTCTGCTGCTTCATAATCCATGACAAATTTGGTTCAATTTTCCGACCGATTGACCCGCGCCCACTCCTTCGATTACTTCATTATTGGCGTCATCATTGCCAACGGCATCCTCCTTGGACTGGAAACTTCCCCTGCCATAAACAACAGCTACGGAAAATTGCTGCACCTTGGCAACCAGATTGCCCTCGGCATATTCATCGTTGAAGCGGCCATCAAGATGGTGGCGAAGGCTCCCCGATCATATCGTTATTTTAAAGACGGGTGGAATGTCTTCGACTTCATGGTCATAGTCTTTTCCCTTATTCCCGCCACCGGCCAGTTTGCCATGATCGCGCGCTTGGCCAGGCTGCTGCGAGTGGTGCGCCTCATTTCAGCCATTGAGGACTTGCGCCTGATCGTCGCCGCTCTGGTGCGCTCCATACCGAGCGTCGTGCACGTCATCCTCCTGATGAGCATCGTGGTTTACATCTACGCCATAATGGGCTACCACCTGTTCCACGAGCAAGACCCCGACAACTGGCGCAACCTGGGAATCGCTCTCCTGACACTGTTCAACATGACCACCCTGGAAGGGTGGACGGAGATTATGTACACCGCCATGGAGGTGCACCCGCTGGCCTGGATCTACTTTGTCAGCTTTGTGGTTATCGGCACCTTTGTGGTGATAAATATGTTCATCGCCATCATCATCAATAGCCTGGACGAAGCCAAGCGGGAAAAGCTGGAAGAACTGGAGATGCCTCCCTCCAGCGACCGACTCCTTCAGGAAATTCGGGCCACCCAGGCTGCCTTGCAGCGGTTGGAGCAACGACTGGAACACCAGAACGAGGAGTAGCTTTATTTCGGGACAGGGGTTTGCTGGGGCCCATTACAGAGGGGCCAGTTTCCTGGGAGACGCTCATTTTCTTCTCTGAAATCAAGCCTCCTTATCTGGTCTCGAACCGCGCCAAGTGGTGCAGCGCCCCAACGAGAAACCCTCTCTAGCTTGAAGACCTCTACGGTCTCACGCCTGCCAGCTACATTGCCCTTTCATCCTGCCACTTGTACCATGTTTCCTATACTGAAACAGGTTGCGCCAACCCGGCCATCGATCGCCAACCAAATTACTTCAAGTGTGGCCAGTATCCCAGGGACCAATACCACCAGTCTCGGAGTCGTTGCTTATGACAACCAGGGCAGACACATCTTGCAAAACCCTGACCCGCGGCGAACTCCTTGACCAAGCCTCGAAGTTGACGCCCATCCTGAAAGAAAGGGCGCCTCTGACTGAGGGACTGCGTCGTGTTCCCACGGAAACAGTTGACGACCTGCTGGCATCGGGGCTTCACCTCATCGGAGTCCCCAGAAAATTCGGCGGGCTGGACGTCGATTACGGGATATCCCTCGATGTGGGAGTAGAGTTGGCAAAGGGGTGCGCCTCCACGTCATGGTGCTATTCCCTGTGGGTAGCCCACGCGTGGCTGGTGGGTTTCTGGCCTCTTCAAGCCCAGGAGGAGATTTTTGGAGCCAGCCCCAACGTACTCTGTTCCAGTTCCCTCAGCCCTGGCAAGTCCACCTGCACACCGGCAGATGGCGGGTACCACCTTACCGGCCGCTGGGAGTTCTCCAGCGGCTGTGACTCGGCGGACTGGATAATGCTGGGGGTTGCCGGCATAGACCAAAGAAACTGGGCTCTGGTTCCCAAGGAAGACCGCGAGATAGTGGACACGTGGTTTGTGTCCGGCCTGCGGGGCAGCGGCAGCAAGGATATAGTCGTCGAGGATGCCTTCATACCCGCACACCGCGTTGTTGAGGTTACAACCGCCGGTGACACCGACCTGACTGGCTGGGCAATCCACGGTCAGGACCGCTACCGCGTCCCCATACCCGTGCTGCTGGGCTGGGACCTGGTGGCGCCCATGATTGGCGTGGCCCGGGGGATGGCAGAAGAGTTTATAGCGAAACTAACCGGCACAACCGGCCCCGGACGGACCGCCGATTCGGCGGCCATACACCTGCGGCTGTCCCAGGCTTGCGCCGAGGCGGACGCGGCCCAGGCCCTGATGGACCTGGATGTAGCGGAGATCCTTCGGAAAGGCCGGGAAGGAGAGCCTTTCAACGCCTTGGAACGAGCCAGATTCCGGCGGGACAAGGCGTTTTGCACCCAGCTTGGCCTCCAGGCAGTCAACCGGCTCTTCGACCTGAGCGGGGGCCACGCCTTGTTCGAATCTGAGCCTATGCAGCGTCTCCACCGGGATGCCCAGGCAATAGCCCACCGGGATGGCCTGATTATGGACTTGGGGGGCCAGCAGTATGGTCGCGTGGCCCTGGGGTTACAACCGGACGGAGCCATCTGATTCAGCCCCGGCATTCGGGCGGACTCTTGCTTACATCCATCTATCCAGCCCCAGTCGAAAGCTTGCCCCGACGGTGGTGCATCGGGCCCACTGGAATAGCGTCAGATTGAATGCAACGGGAATCCGCAACTGGCCAGCCCTTGTTTGACGCCAGGTTTCCCCTCACCCCTATTCAGTTCCGCTTTGTGGACAGCCGCCCACTCTGCCAGACCTTTTTCAACCAAACCCGAAGCACTCCCCCGTAGAACCGCCCATCGAAATGGTGCTAGTATCCAGTACTATGCAATACCTGGTTTTCTTAAGTCCAACAGCAGGCCGTTGGACCATTTCGTTGAACTAGATTTCTCAAGCAAAATGGGGGTCGCCGCCAATACTCCAGCGGACCGAACCATCTTGCAGAAGCTGTGGACCGGGTAATGTTACCTCCCAACCAATGACCGAACACGCATGTTCTTTAAATCCCCTCCAATATCAACGCTGTTAAAGCATTCCCAGCGCCCAATGGTAAAGAGGCTGGCCCGCCCTTTGGGCGGTATGTTACATCGCGTTCTCTTGTCGTTGAGAGACCTGACCCCCATAGTCCTGGTCATTGCCTTCTTCCAAATCATCGTTCTGCAGCAGCCCTTTCCCAACTTGTGGAACGTGATGTTCGGCCTGCTTTGCGTGGTCGGCGGACTCTCCTTGTTTATGCAGGGACTGGAGTACGGGTTGTTTCCCCTGGGAGAAACCCTGGCCCAGGGCTTTGCCAGAAAAGGCAGCCTGCTGGCCCTGTTGACCTTTGCCTTTTGCCTGGGCTTCGGCGCCACCGTAGCCGAACCGGCCCTTATAGCCATCGCAGACGAAGCGGCCCGGGTAGCTTCGGAAGCGGAAGCAATAGCCAATAGCGAGGCGGCCCGCTCCAGCTATGCATTTAACCTTCGCATGGTGGTCGCGTTTTCGGTAGGCGGAGCAGTGCTGTTGGGAGTGCTGCGCATTCTCAAGGGCTGGCCTATACATCGACTAATTATTGGAGGTTATGTACTGGTCACCCTGATGACCTTGATGGCCCCACCAGAAATCGTGGGGATTGCCTACGACTCCGGAGGGGTTACCACGAGCACCATGACCGTACCACTGGTAACCGCTCTGGGCGTTGGCCTTGCAACCACAATCCGGGGCCGCAATCCGCTGGTGGACGGCTTTGGAATAATCGCCCTGGCCAGCCTGACACCCATGGCCTGTGTAATGGCCTACGGGATGTTGGCATGAACGCCGGCTTTTTTGACATCCTGTGGGCAACTCTGCTGTCCACTGTCCTAGACGTGCTGCCAATCGTGCCGGTGCTGGCCTTTTTCCAGATAGTCGTGCTGCGGCGAAGGCTGCCCCATGCCCGTCGCATGGTAGTCGGGTTCATATTCGTGCTGGCAGGTCTGGCTCTGTTCCTGATAGGCCTGGAGGAGGCCCTGTTCCCTATTGGGGAAACCATGGCACGCCAGCTTACGGCCCCCGATATGCTGGGCACCCTGGGAGGGGACGGCGACATTGACTGGCGCAATTATTGGCTGATCTATGCTTTCGGGGCCTCCATAGGGTTTGCAACCACCGTAGCCGAACCGGCGCTTATTGCCGTGGCCGTCAAGGCCGAAGAAGTGTCTGGGGGGGCCATGAAGTCCTGGGGACTACGCATCGCCGTAGCGTTCGGCGTTGCCCTGGGAGTGGCACTGGGTTGTTTTCGTATCGTAACGGGCACGCCTCTTCCGTGGTACATTATCGCCGCTTACCTGGTCGTAATTGTGATGACTTCCCAGTCCAGCAAGACCATAGTCCCGCTGGCCTACGACTCCGGTGGGGTCACCACCTCTACCGTAACCGTGCCGGTGGTGGCGGCCCTGGGCCTCGGTTTGGCGACCAGCATTCCGGGCCGCAGCCCATTGATCGATGGATTCGGTCTCATTGCCTTTGCCAGTGTCTTTCCTATAATAACCGTCCTAGGCTACACCATGATAACAGGCTACATTAACCGATGGCGGCTCAGGCAAGTTCAAGGAGGAAATGAATCATGAGGATGAAACTGATAATTGCCCTGGTCAGTGACAGCAAGACGGAGGCAGTACTCGATGCCGGCAGGGTTGCGGGCGCAACCGGGGCCACAATAATCACCAGCGTACGTGGTGAGGGAATGCAGCCCGAAAAAACTTTTCTGGGACTGCATTTTGAAGCCCAACGGGACCTGGTGCTGTTTCTGGTGGCGGAAACCCGAGCCCGCTATATTCTCGAACAGGTCAGGGATGCAGGGCATTTCGACAGCGAGCGGGGCGCAGGTGTAGCCTTCCAGATTGATGTAGAGGACGCTGTAGGCCTGGGAACGCAGCTTAACGCGATTAGAGAGGAAGTGGAACAAGAGATATGAGTGAGAATAGGGTGCTCCGGATAGAAGATGTAATGTCGACCGAACTGCATTCCATCGAGGGGCTGGCAACTGTGACCGACGCCGTTGCTATCATGCGGGAGCATGGTATCAATTCCCTGGTAGTAAACCAGCGCGACGCCGACGATGAGGCAGGACTGGTCACCCTGACGGACATAGCCGGCAAGGTGCTGGCCCAAAATCGCTCACCAGACCGGGTCAACGTCTATGAGATCATGACCAAGCCAGCGATGACCCTGCCTCCCCGTATGCAAGTTCGGTACGCCGCAAGACTGCTGGTACAGCTTGATTTTTCCCGCGCCCTGGTCGTTGACGCCGACCGAAAACCGATAGGCATGGTAACCCTCAGGGACCTGGTGCTGGGGGAGAACCCGGAGGGCTGACCATAAATGTCTTTTGGTCATCAGGGTCATCAGGATTGAAACCTGTCCTGGGTTGAACCGGACAGGTCCGCGAAACTGACCGGTATGTCCACATCCAGCTATTCAGCCCTGGCACTCGGGGTTGAAGGGGCTCCAAACACCTCGACGGTTTAATTGACTACCAAATAACACGTATGTTAGGCTACCAATAAGCAGAAGTTGAAGGAACTTCCGCACTCTGGCTACGCGAATGGAGTGTTACATCATGGAAATCACGGCACTGGCTATTGAAAAACTCAAGGAAGTACTGGACCAGGAACAGGAAACCAATAGTTCCCTACGGGTAATTGCCATGCCCTCAGGCCAAGGGCTTCAGTACATGCTCACGATGGAAAAAGAGACCCAGCCCGACGATACCGTGCTTAGCATGGAGGGTCTGAGCTTCCTGATGGACTCGGACAGCGCGCCATTCCTCGAAGAGGCGACCATTGACTATGTTGAGGAATTTGGCGGGCAGGTAGGATTCGTAATCAACAATCCCATGTACGCCAGTGGCGGCGGTTGTGGAGCAGGTTGTGGTTGCGGCAGCGGCGGCGGCGGTGGATGCGGTTGCGGTAGCGGCGGCGGCGGTTGCGGCGGGCACTAAGCAGAAAATTCTACGCAGAACCCTTTGTAGCTAAATAGCCCGGGGCCCAACAAATGGGCCCCGGGTTTCTATTGGGGAAAAAACACGCTCCCAGTTGAATGTTTAGGGCTGACTAGAGATACGTAGAAGAGGCGTGGTCAGTTGGGTGGAAAGCGCACTGGGCAAGTTGGAGACCGGGCAAACCTGGATGTTTTCCTCCCCGGCAAACTTCATTACGCTCGAAGGAATGTCCGGGAAAATTTCATCTGGCACACAGAGGATCACCGGGGCTCCAAAGTAACCTGCATAATTGCGTGCCTGAACAACCCCTGCGAACAAGAAAGGGCGCGCCTTTATTTCCACGATCGCAAAGTTTTCACCATCATCAACAATCAAGTCCGGCCTGTATTTGATACCGCGCCATAGTGAAGGGGGGTCATATCGCCACATTCTGCGATTGGGAACACTGGAAGGATCCACTGTAACGTTGAAGCCTAAGTCGCCTATGTCGGCCGCGATTTGCTGAATGAGATCAATTTCTCTCATGGCAGGACTCCCTTGCATACCATCCACTGAATGAAGGCGCCAACTGCAGCGCTAACCACTATGGTAGTCCCCCACTTGATTACTCCGAAAAAACTTACCCATCCTTCTTTTCGGCGAACAGCATTTTCCAATGGCTCGTCCCGGCCACTCTGAAGCCCACTAAGCTCCACATTAACAGATTCACCCAACTGCCGGCCTATCAAACTCGACAGCACCAGCATTGCGGACACACATTGGATCATTCTCCTTCCGTAAATCGAGACTACCCAATCATCCGAAATGAAGACCCCCGTATGCTCTACTTGAGCAGCCAACACACCCAGTGGGGCCGCCCTTTCGGGAATCCGCGCCCGCAAACTGTGATCCAATGTGCCCAGAACATTCCCTGACAACAGCTTCCCTTTCGCTTCCTCACCCAAAATTGGGTGTCCCGATACCCTTAACCGGAATTCGAGGGTTTCCATTCTCCAGGGGAAAAGTAGCATGACGGTGCAATGTGCTCTTAGTTAAGTTGCCGCCATTATTTCAACCGTATGCCTCTTATAGCAATACCTCGTATAACCCTTTTTGACCAACCCCGTTAATACGCAGCCCAACGCCGTCCGTGACCACTACCCCTTTAAATCTCACTGAACCCAGTCCCTGGCAGCGTTACTCCCCGACCCTGACCTTCGGTAATCCAGCCAAATTCCTTCAGAATTTGCTGGCTGTAGGTTACCCTGCCGGTCACGAAATCGAGGGGCTCAGTGGCCAGCAGCAAGGCGGCGTCGGCCATCATGGAAGGTGGCTCTCCCTTGGGGTCATCCATTCCGGTGACCAGGTTGTGGTAGACCGTTCCAGGAGTGGGTACCACCAATGAAGGGGAAAGACACGTTACCGAGATGCCAAACTGGTATACCTCGCTGGCCAGTCCCTGGGTAAATCGCTCCAGGGCCGCCTTTTCCGCGCCGTAGCAAGTGCCACCGGCCAGCCCCGGATTATCTTCGTAGGGCCCACGGCCCGGTCCGACGGCGGCGCCGGAAGAAATGTTGATTATGCTGCCGGAACCGCGGGGGATCATCTGACCCAACACCGTCTTGCTTAGGATAAATGGTGCGTGAAAGTTGACCTCCCAGGACCGTATCCACCGGCTGACGGCGAAGTCCTTTACGGGGATGAAATAGGTTAGCGCGGCATTGTTGACCAGCACATCCACGGGCCCGTAGATGTCCTGTGCTTCCACCAACAGGCTCTCACACTCTTCCGGTCGGGCCAGGTTGACCGCCACCGCAGTAGCTTCACCACCAGCCTCGCGAATATCGGCCACCGTCTTTTCCAGAGAACCCTCCAAGGGGTGGTCGCCTTCCCTGAGCGTCCGAGCCGCGCAGACAATGCTTCCGCCCTCTGAAGCAAAGCGGATTGAAATTTCCGCCCCTATGCCCCGGCTGGCACCGGTTACGACCACAACCTTGCCATCCAGCTTGCCCATAGCGAATCCTCAGTATTCGGTAAAGTGCCCGTATAATAGCATAATGACCCAGCAGAACCGCCTTTACACCGACCTGGCCTACCTGTGGCCTTTCTTCAGTCCTCCCGCAGATTATGTCGACGACGCCGAGCACTGGCGAGAGGCCATAAGGCAGCGCCTGGGCCCAGGACGACACTCGGTGCTGGAATTGGGTTCAGGCGGCGGACACACCCTGAGTCACCTGACCGTCGACTTCGACGTGACCGCGGTGGATATCTCGCCGGAGATGCTGGCCCTGTCTCAGACTCTCAACCCCGGTGTGCCCCACCACCTTGGCGATATGCGAAACGTACGGTTGGGGCAGACTTTCGATGCCGTAGCGATTCACGACGCAGTCTGTTACTTGCTGAACGAATCAGACCTGCGCGCCACTTTCGCAACTGCCCGTGCACATTTAGCCCCCGACGGTATCCTGCTCCTGACGCCAGACTACCTCAAGGAGGCCTTCGACAGCCCCAGGGTGCTCCACTGGATTTGCCACCAATCCGAACCCAAGTTCACGGTTATCGAATACTGCCATGACCCTGATCCAGATGACACTACAATTGAATCCGTGTTCTTTTTCGTCATCCAGGAAGGAGGTGGATTGAAGATAGAGCAGGACCGGCATATCACCGGCCTGTTCCCTTCAGAGACTTGGCTGGAACTGCTGGCAGAAGGGGGATATGAAGCAGAGTTTGTCAGCTTGCCGGGGTACGAGGGTGGATACGGGGGACATCTGTTCGTGGCAAGGTTGTTGTAGGGTCAAAGCGAGGCTTGTCGAGGGTCCAGGCTAGCCCACTACCTTTCGGCCTTCAGACGGCAGCGGCGGCTGATACGGTAACGATTGGCCGCAACCCAGGCATAGGCCGCCTCTCCAATCCGGTTGACCCCTGGTAGCCAGAGGACAGCAACCAAAGGGAAAAGGGGTGGCAACCGTAGAGTGAGCATTCGAACGGCATAGAAGCCACGGTAAGTCTTGGACCGTCCGTTACTGTTACTGCCTTTTATGACAATAGTCGATTTGCTTCCTATTTCCAGGTAGGCAGCGGCGTCCAGGTCTTCCCAGGTGAGGTCCAGTGGGGGTTCGGGCAGGGCTCGAAAGTCCGTCCAGGTTACCTTGCAGAAAAAATCCAAGAGAGCAAAGAAACGGACCGAAAGAGTGCAGAAACCGCAGTCTCCGTCGTAATAGAAAACCCAGCCACCTTTTTCATTAACGTCCGCCATACTTCCATTGTATCCTGGCGGCTCTCTTCTTGCATTTGGCTGGAGAACTGGAGCAACTGGAACCCTGATGATTGGATGCAGTTCTCCAAAGGAGTCACGCTGGCGGCGCTTCTCCGGCCTCGGCGTAATGGCGGGCGTCTTCGTCGTCGGCAGCCTTGGTGCCCGCCGACACATCCACCCAGCGCAGCACAATGCCGCCGACAACTATCAGGACCATTATGGACAGGACCGCCATTCTCGTATCCAGAACACTGGTAACTACCACGTATAAAATGGGCCCGAATACCGAAGAGACGCGACCCATGAAACCAAAGAAAGAAAAGAACTCGCCGCTGCGGGTATGGGGAGTAATCTGGGCAAAGAGACTTCGGGCCAGGGGCCTGACTTCCCCCCATGACCACCCCGACTCCCACGCCCAGCAACAACCACTGGTAGCCTGCAGTCAGGCCAAGAGGCTCCCAAACCAACCGTCGCACAGTAGCCGGCCACCAGTCCAAAGGTCCGTCACCCAGTGCCGACGGATGCAGTCGACCAACCGCTGTTTGACCATCCAGCCCGCCACCGGCCAGAGAAATGCTGTACGGGGAATCGCCTGATGCCCGGACCTGTTCCAGCAGTTTGCTAGCCTCTGTTTCGGAGATCAGGCCGCGTAACGGTAATTCTCCGCCGGTCCGTTCAACGCCGTCCGGCCCCGTTGCACTTATGTGGGCAATCCCCTCGCGCCAGACCCGGTCTCGGCGAGAATCCTCCAGTTCTGGTACTGCTTCCACCAGGTAACCCCGGGCCTCTGGCCGGTAAGCAAGTTGATAGTGGAAGTCTTGGTGCTCATGCGGGTCCAATGGCGCCACCGCAACTCCAAACAGGACCACAAATGCCCAGCCTACCAAGGTCAGCGCCAGGGCCCTCTTGGTAGTTATTCGCGAGGCCAGCCACGAAAACCCCATGGCCCCGAAGGCCGCCACAAACTGGATAATCAGGATGGTGGCCATGTTGAACACGAGGGGAATCCCGATGGTGTCGGCTCCGTAGGCTCCCGCCACATTCAGCACCGTCTGGACGCCGTCGTTGAACAGCAGGTACGACACCAGGTAAATGACAATGACCCTGAATCCGCGCAGTTGCCGGAAAGTGTTGGCCAGTTCCCTGCAGGCCAGAGTGACCGCGCGTCGGGGGCGCAGGCCGTGCAGCTCGTTGGGAATGTGGGGCTCCGGAACGAGTTTGAAAGTCCAGAGCGCCCACCCGAACCACCAGACCCCGATGGACGAGATTGCAATGCGAGTCACCAGGTCGGCCCATTCGCTGTCCTGAGTCGCCAGGATCATTGCCAAGTGAATAGCAAGCAGCACTCCGCCACCCACGTAGCCGTAGGCAAACCCCCGGCTGCTCACATCGTCCAGTATTTCCCGGGGCGCAATGTGGGGAAGAAAGGTGTTATAAAAAACGAGACAACCGGCAAACCCCACATTGGCCAAAATAAACATGGCAAGGAACCACAGCCAGGGCTGCCCAGTGTAAGCCGAAAAAAACATGAGGACGGTAAACAGGGAGCCCACGATGGTATAGATCCAAAGCAGGGCCTTCTTGATGGCCACCCGGTCCGCTATCACTCCCAGGAAAGGGCTGGACAAGGCTACCAGGGCGGTGGCAAAGGCGATGCCCAGACTCCAGGTGGAACTACCGGTAAGAGTGATTCCCAGGAAGGATGCAGACTCGCCCAGGGAGTCCTTGAAGAGGAAGACGAAGTAGACGGGGAAGATAGCCGCTCCGCCGGCGGTGGCGTATCCCGAGTTGGCCCAGTCGTACATGCACCAGGCCCGTATGACTTTGCGCTGCTGGGCCGTGAGGTCGCTCAGCTTGCCAATAGCCAAGAAATCTCCTTCACGGGCGAGGAATGGGCCGGTACCAATGCAAGCTGATGAAAGTCATACCGGTGTCGTGTCACCACCAAAAGAAGCGGATGGGCAGTTGTGAACCACGGCTGTTCCGTCGGCGCGGGTCCCGCCAGAATAGCCGCCGACGGTCACAGGCAATGACGAACACTACGAAGAGCAGCCCAACAAGAAAGAGGATTCCGGCGATCATTGAAGCAGAACTTCCAATTTTGGTATTTCAATAAGTATATACCAGTGGCAAGTCAGTCTTCCCATTCATACCACAACTAATTACCGCTTTTAAATATTTACTTTTAGTACTAATATTGGTATCGTTTACGAGACAGAACCAACCATATTGAAGAAACTGCCAGGGTTTGTGGGCCAAGCAATGAGCAGGCTCTTGTCTTCGTCTAACTAGGAGATGCTCATGGACTTCCACGGTGCTATAGGAGCGCTTCGCAACAACCCAAAAGGCATTCGGTTTGCGGAGTTAGCTAGAATCTGTAGTTACTTCTTTGGTGAACCAAGACAGCGTAGCAGCAGCCACATTGTGTACCGTATGCCTTGGGACGGTGATCCAAGAATAAATATTCAAGACGACAAGGGAATGGCAAAACCATATCAGGTGCGCCAAGTTATAAGAGCGCTTGAAAGACTGAGTGAAAGTGGAAGCTGAACATTACACTTACAGAATTACATGGTCGGCAGAGGACGGAGAGTACATTGGCTTGTGCTCCGAATTTCCTTCGCTTAGTTGGCTGGCTGCCTCTCAAGAGCAAGCCTTCGCTGGGATACGAGACCTTGTGAAAAGCAATGTGGCGGATATGTTAGCCAGTAACGAAGAGCCTCCCCGGCCCTTGGCCGAACGCATTTACAGCGGACGGTTTGTGGTTCGCGTACCCCCGGAACTTCATCGTGCCCTCTCAATAAAGGCCGCCGAAGAAGGTGTTAGCCTAAATAGGTTGGTGAGTTCGCGGCTGTCCGGAGCACCCGCCTCCTAAGCATTTAGGTTCTTAAGTATTTCCTCCCCATACTAACGCTCCCTAATCTTCATTCCCGCCTAAGTTGACGCCCGCTAGTGCACATAGTTAAACTGCCTTCCGGCATCAATCCAACCCGCAAGGAGAAACCCGCTAATGAAATTCGGCCTCTTCTACGAATGGCCTAACCCGAATCTGCGCAACTGGAAGACTCTCTTTGAAGAGGGAGTGGAGCAGATCCAGTATTCGGAGGCAATGGGGTTCGACTACTGCCTGATTGCCGAGCACCACTTCTCCAACTATGGCAACTCCCCGTCGCCCCTCTTGCAGGCCCTATACATCGGCCAGCGGACCAAGCGACTTCAGATAGCCACCGGCATCCTGGTCGTCCCCATCTGGGATGTTCTGCGGCTGGCCGAGGAGGTTGCCGTGCTGGACAACCTGATAGACGGCCGATTCATCTGCGGCGTGGGCCGGGGGTACCAGCCCCACGAAATGTCCCGCTTCGGAGTGACCCTGGAAGACTCCCGCCAGAAGTTCGTGGAAAGCATGGATGTATTGGTCAAGGCCTGGACCCAGGACGAGTCCTTCACCTACGACGGCGAATTCATCAAGATACCCAACGCCACCACGGTTTGGCCCAAGCCAATGCAAAAACCTCACCCGCCCTTCTGGATCGCCGGTACCAGCGTCGAGTCCATGAAGATGGCGGCGGAATGGGACATGATGCCACTGACCACCGGCCTGCTGGGCGGCGCCGGTGTCCGCACCCACTTTGCTTCGCTGATCCACGCCCGCAAGGACCTGGGCAAGCCCTACCATGGCCTGGAACTGGGCCTCCAGGCCATAACCCACGTGGGAGAAACCGACGCCGAGGCCCGCAAGCAGTTGGACTACGCCCGCTGGCAGAATCGGGCCGGCCGCGCCCTGAACCGGCTGGACGTAAAAGACGGCAGGGTCCAGGTCGGCCCCTACGAGGGTGAACTGGACGACGACGGCTTTATGGAGCGCCTCTACTTTGGCAGCCCGGACACGGTAATCAACAAGTTTACCCGGGCCGCCGAGTTGGGCGTGACCAACGTCAGTAACTGGATGATGTTTGGCGGACTCGAGCACGAAAAGATAATGAAGTCAATCCGGCTGATGGGCGAAGAGGTCATACCGGCCCTCAAGGATGTTATGCCGCCGGAAGGCCTGGCGGAAGAATTGGCTGCCACCCCGCCAGCCACCTCCGACCAGCTCCAGGCGGCGCGGTTCGGCGCTACGCCGTCGGACGTGACGGCGACTTAGGCTGGAGAGCTAGACACAAGCTATTTTAGGGGCGGGTTTGACACCTGCCCCTAGTTTTTTGTCACCGGGACCTACGGCTTTACTTTTGGCGGGCGGAACTATAATTTTCTGTTGATACTGTACAGAGCATTACCATCCTTTCGTACCCGCCTATCCATAGTCGAATGCAAATTGCCAGGAGGCATAGCAATGACCAACCAGCACCCCCTACCCCTAACCGGCATCCGCGTCCTGGACGCAACCCACATCGTCGCCGGACCCTTCTGCTCTCAGATACTGGCCGACATGGGCGCCGAGGTTATCAAGATTGAACGACCCCGCACTGGCGACCTGGTACGGGCTCGGGGGCCCTACGTCACCACCGAAGACGGCCAGCGGATCAGCTCCCGTTACATTGGCCTTAACCGCAACAAGAAGAGCGTCACCCTGGACTTGCGCAATCCAAGTTGTAAGGCAGCCTTTGAGGAGATGGTCAAGGTCTCAGACGTGCTGCTGGACAACTGGGGGCCTGGAGCCTTCCAGCGCCTGGGCTTGGGCTACGACCGGCTGAAGGAACTGAATCCCGGCCTGGTGTACGCCAGCATTACTGGCTACGGCGACAGCGACGCCCTGCGCGGCCCTTACTCCAACTGGCCGGCCAATAACCTGGCCATTCAGGGCATGGCGGGGTGGATGGAGTTGACCGGCGAACCGGGCCGCCCACCCCAGAGTGTCGGCGACAACATCGGCGACTCAATCCCGGGGATCTGGTCAGCCTTGGGCGTTGTCCTGGCCCTACGCACCCGAGACCAGACAGGCCAGGGGCAGCATGTGGATATGGCGATGTACGAGTGCATGGTGGCCCACACCCTCAGCAATATGTACGGCTACGAGGCCACGGGAGAGGTCTTCACCCGCGACTGGAGCCGCCTGGCCAACGCCGGAATCACCTTCCGCGCCAGCGACGGCTACGTGATCATGGCCGGCGCCCGCGTCCAGGAGCGGTGGCGCAATCTCTGGCAACTGGTGGGCCGCGATGACCTGGCCGACAATCCGGAATACCTGGCCCCGGGCGACGGAGATTTCATAAACGAGAATGTCATCCCGGCCATCGAAGTGTGGTCGCAGAGTCGCCCCAAATGGGAGGTGGCCGGCAAGTTCACCGAGTTGGGCTTCTCCATGGGCGTGGCCCAGACCATCGAAGACCTGGCCCACTGTCCCCAACTGGAGGCCCGGGACATGTTCGTAGAAACGGGCGACACGGCGGGCGGCATTTTCCGCTCCCTGCGCACGCCCCTACGCCTCCTCGACTGCGCCAACATAGAACCGGAGACCGCTCCGCTGCTGGGTGAACACAATCGGGAGGTGCTTTGCAGCCTCGGGGGCTTGACTGAGGAGAAGTTGGTACAGTTGGAGGAGGAAGGAGCGGTTTAGGGTATGCCGGAAATGGAAACCACCGGATATTACGAAAGGGAAGCACGGCTAAAGCATCCTGAAATTCAAGATGAGTGGGTACAACGGGTATTGGCGAATCCCTACTATACTGAACCACAAGATGACGGTAGAATCAGATAATATGGCTTTGTGTTCGAATTGGATCACTGGATACGTGTAATTGTAGAAGAGGGCAAGGTACACAACCGATTCGTTGACGGCAAGAAATTGAGGCTGTGGGGAAGACCATGAAGCTCAGAGTTTCCTATTACAAAGACACTGACACTCTATCCTTTTGGAATGGAGAACCAGCAAAGTCAGCGGACGATGTAGCTGATAATTTGCTTGTGGACTACAATGCGGCTGGCGAGGCCGTGGGTTTCACCTTAGAACACGCCGCCGAATTACTGCTGCCCGTCCTTCAGTCCGCGATACAGGCAATGGAAAAGGAGAGCGAAGAACCGGTCAATCCGACCAGGACTTCACCCTGACAAACGTACCCTGGCCTTAAATTCACAGATAGACAACCACCACGAACGGAGGAACAACCGTGCCAGTAAACGGAATGGGAGTTGTATCCAGGGTGGCCGGAGAGCCGGCCTTGCTGGAAGAGATCATTGTTGACGACCCTGGCCCGGGCGAGGGTTTCTGGTCCGGATTCAGGCCAGCGGTGTCTGCCACACCGATCTGCACTACAAGCTGGGCAAAATTACCAACGAGTTTCCCTTCCTGCTGGGTCACGAGGGTTCCGGCATCGTGGAGGCCGTGGGCGAGGGCGTTACCGAGCCTAAGGTAGGCGACTACGTGGTGCTGGCCTGGCGCGCGCCCTGCGGCAACTGCCGGTTCTGTGCCTTGGGACAGCCCAACCTCTGCTCCGCCAGCCTTAACGCCCAGCCCCGGATGACGGCCAAGAAAGACGGAGCCGTCCTGAACCCTGCCCTGGGCATCGGCACCTTCTGCACCCATACCGTGGTGGCCGCCCGCCAGGCCGTGCCCGTCCCCACCGCATGCCCGCCGGAACAGGCAAGCCTGCTGGGCTGCGGCGTCACAACCGGAGTAGGCGCGGTACTATACACCGCCGGAGTGCGTCGGGGCGGCACCGTGGCAGTCTATGGCTGCGGCGGCATTGGCTCCAGCGTTATTATGGGCGCAAAGCTGGCCCGTGCGTCCAAGATTATTGCCGTAGACATCTCCGAGAACAAGCTGGCGTGGGCCAGAGAGTTCGGGGCAACCGACGTAGTCAACGCGGCCAACACCGATCCGGTGGAAGCCATAAAGGAACTCACCGGCGGCAACGGCGTGGACTACTCCTTCGAGTGCGTGGGCATGCCGCAGACACTGCTACAGGCACTCTGGTCCCGTGACCTGGCTGGCACCTGTGTCCTCATCGGCGTTCCCGACCCGACGATGGTAGTGGATGTGCCTATGCTCCAGTTCTTTGGCCTGGGCGGCTCCCTGCGGGTAAGCTGGTACGGTGACAACCTCCCGTCCCGCGACTTTCCCCTGCTGGCCAACTACTACCTGTCGGGAGAACTGGACCTGGACCGAGTAGTGTCTGCCGTGATTGGTCTGGAGGATACCGAAGCGGCCTTCGAGGCTATGGAACGGGGAGAAACCCTGCGTTCCGTAA
Source organism: Geodia barretti (assembly GCA_030341885.1). Classification (NCBI taxonomy): domain Eukaryota; kingdom Metazoa; phylum Porifera; class Demospongiae; order Tetractinellida; family Geodiidae; genus Geodia; species Geodia barretti. Next base: position 5,198 of record CASHTH010004024.1, on the reverse strand, counting down.
TTCGCATACCGGATGCCTAGGTCTTGTTACCTTTTCTTCTTCCGAAACACAGCCCAACAAGTGGAACTAATGACGGGCTATGATAATATTGATGTAACTAATTGCAGCCCCAGGAAAAGGCACGGACTCTTGAGGTAACCCCGGAATGACAATGCCCCAGACCGGTCAACTCCGCCCCTCTACGCCGGATCGGTACGAAGACATAAGCCGACACCTCCTTCAGCAAGCGGAGGAGAAATTATTTAAAGGCGATGCACTGCAAGCCTCAGAAAAGATATGGGGCGCAACGGCCCATGCGCTGAAGGCCATTGCCCAACGGAGAGGCTGGAACCACCGCTTCCACAACCATTTGAGGGCGGCGGAGTTTTATTTGGCTGCGGAACAGGGCAGACCTGATTGGCATGCTACCTTTATGACTATTGACAGCATGCACACCAACTTCTACGAGCATCAGCTTCATCCGGGTGATGTTCGCCCATTTCTGGACATCGTAAGGGGCTTCTGTCAGGAGATTCTTGAAACCGCCCGGCTGGCGACGCCACAGATACCGGAACTGACCACTGAACAGCAGTCCGATCAAGACCGCCGCCTGCGCACCCTTACCCGCCCATTGAGCGAACAGGCCGCCTTTGGCGAAGAACTTTCCCCGGAGGAACTGGAAGATTAGCCTCCGGTCAGTCCCACACAACCGTAAGGGAGGTATGGTTATGCCTGGCAACATTAAAGATCGGTATGGAATGACCCTCTCCACCAACTCACCGGACGCCGCAGAGCGCTGGCAGGAAGGCGTTGACCTGCTTCTGGGACAGAATTATGGCGCCGAGGAGAAGCTGCAGGAAGCAATTGACCTGGACGAGGGTTTCGCCGTCGCCCATGGCTGCCTAGGCTTTCTGCACATGACTCGGGCCCGACCCGAGGAAGCCAGGGCCAGCGCCAAGCGGGGGCTGGAATTGGTTGATGGAATTACCGACCGGGAGCGACAACATATTGAAGCCGTTAATCTTTGGGCCAACGGCAAGGGCACCGATGCCGTCCGGCTGGCCAAAGAGCATTTGGGCGAATATCCCCGGGACGCCGTTGTGATGCGGCTGGCCCAGCGGCTCTACATGCTGGGCTGCAGTGGCGCCGGTGTACAGCACTTCCCGCCGGCCCTCTTCGCCATGATGAATGAGGTGGCCCCCCACTGCGGTGATGACTGGGCCTTCCTGGGACAGTACGCCTTCGCCCACCACGAAATGGGCATAATCGACAAGGCAATGGAACTGGCGCAAAAGTCGCTGGACCTGAATCCGGGCAACGCCGTGGCCGCCCATTCCGTCACTCATTCCTACTTTGAGTGGGGAGATGCCATGTCCGGGGGTAACTTCCTGGGCAACTGGCTGGAGGGGTTTGACCCCCGTGCCACCTACCATGTTCACCTGTCCTGGCACCAGGCATTATTCGAGCTGGCCTTGGGCAGATACCAGGAAGCCCTGCAACTGTACGAGGAGTGGATCCGCCCCACCTGCATTGCCAGGAACATATCCGGCCTGTCCGATAGCGCTTCCCTGATGTGGCGGCTGCAAATTTACGGTAAAGAGGCGCCTCCCATGCCCTGGGACGAAGTTAAGGAACAGGCTGCGCCGGCAGCCACCAACCCGGGTCCCGCCTTCCGTGATGCCCATGCCGCCCTCGCCTTCGCCGCCAGCGGAGACCATGAGTTGATGGACCAGATGATCAACCGACTCAGAACCAATGCCGAGAACGGCAACGTCTTCGCCAAAGAGATAATCCTGCCTTTGGCCCAGGGCATCTATGCCTTTGCCCAACAGGACTATTCGACCGCGGTTGACCACCTGGAACCGGTCTTCCCCCAGTTGACCCGCATAGGTGGCAGCCACGCTCAGAGGGAGGTGTTCGAGGACACCCTGCTTGAGGCGTACCTGCGGGCCGAGCAGTTCGACAAGGCCGAGGATATGCTCCAGGAGCGGCTTGGCCGCCGGGAAACTCCACGGGACACCTTCTGGCTGGGGAGGGTTCTGGCCGGCAAGGGAGAGGCTGCAGCAGCTCAGGGCAATCTGGCCAAGGCGTCGACTGTCTGGCAAAAGACCGGGGACGCCGAGACTCCTGAGTTAACCAACCTGCAAGAACTGGCTGGAAACTTGGCCTAACTTCTCAGATAGATCTGCGGAACGAAAAACACGAAGGGCCAATACCTGGCCCTTCGTGTTTTTGTTCCCCAAGGCGAGAAATACCTTCTACGCCCCGTACAGCCTTACCGCCCCTGACTCGGGAATCAGCCCGGAAAACAACTCTGGGTGAATCATCTCCGCCATAATCTCCAACCCCTCAACCAGGCGCGGCCCTGACCGACTGGTGTAGGCGCCGGCGTCGATGGCATAAACCCGGTTGTCCTTTACGGCGGGCAGGGTTCCCCACCCTTCCATATCAGACAGCAGGGGCAGGTCCTGGACAGCCCGCTTAACGTCGAAGCCGCAAGGCATCAGGATAATCACTTCAGGCTGGCTGGCGATTATCTCTTCCCACTCCAGACGGAAAGAACCGGTTTCCTTATCGCCGAAGCAGTTTTCCCCGCCGGCCATCTCTACCATTTCCGGCACCCAGTGACCGCCGCACATTAGCGGGTCAACCCATTCCAGGTGCAACACCCGAGGCCGGTGGTCGACTTCGGCTGTCCTGGAAGCAATCTGGTCAATACGGTTCTGCATCTCGGAGACAATTTGCTCGGCCTTATCTTCCGCGCCGGTAGCGGTACCCACCCGGCGGATGTCCTCCAGGACATCGCCCACGTACTGGGGGTCCAGGGATATGACCTCGGGTTGCTTGGGAAGGCTGACGCTGACCTCGGCAACCTGCCGAGTGGAAATGGCTCAAACCTCGCAGATTGCCTGGGTCAATAAGAGATCGGGTTCGGCCGCTTCCATGGTGGGTTGATCAATTTCGTAGATCCCCAAGCCTTGCTCCAGCCGTTCCGAAATGACCCGGCTGATCTCGCCGCTGCTGGGTTGAGGGTCCATTCCCTCGAAAACGCTGCGTACCACCCAGGGCTTGTCTTTTGCCGCCGTAGGGTAGTCACACTCGTGGGTTACGCCGTGGAGTTGGTCCTCGAGTCCCAGCACGTACACGATTTCCGTGGCGCTGGGCAGGAAAGAGCAAATGCGCATAACTTTCTCCTCGGTCCTATCAGACCGGGCTCATTATAAGGCGTAAGGGCCCTTATCCCAAACCGTCAGTCGTCGGACGCGCTGAATTGCTCGTAGTAGTTGCCGTCGTCGGCAAAGAGGTGGGCGTCGTCCCCCATGAAATCCAACTGGTGCTCGTCATACCGGTAATGGTGTGAACCTCCCAGGAAAGTGCGACGGAAGGTGTCTTCCAGCGTACCGTGAATCTGGAAAGCTGCTACGGCAACAGCCGCCGTGATTCCAACGAGCGCCACCGCAGTCAAAGGTGCGAAGACGCTTCCCAGGAGGAACAGATGGATGATGAAGGGTATGCTCCAGATCGCGGGCAGAACCAAAACAACGATTAACAGGCTGTTTCTGATAACCTTCTTGAGGTTTTGGCCAGTAACGTTTTCTGGCGCCGTTCGCCACGGGGGCAGAAAATGGCCCATCACCTCTTCCGTCAGCACGTCAAGGTTACGCCAGATAGCCACCCCCGCCGGCACGCAGAGGGCCAGCGCGACTCCCCCGGTCAGGAACCCCAGCACAGGCACGCTCAGGCCAAGCCACTCCGACAGTTGATGGCTGAATTCCAGTGCAATGGTGCCCAGGCCAATGACCACCGCGATAATGCCCGTGTTGAGCATGATGCGCTGCACCGAGTCTTTAACCCGGCCAGCCAGGGGCCGCCCGAGAATAGAGGTGCGTCGCGATGCCGTCAGCCAAACAAAGGTCACGGCACAGAACTGGCGAAGCCAACCCGGCGAAGCTCGATCGATGAAGCGCGCTACCATATCTGAAGAGCGGAAAATGAAGGGATACAACAGGGCTGTTACAGCCGTGGCCAGCGTGACAACGGGACTCAGGAAGGCACCCACCGTTCCGTGTTCCACACCAGTCTTGACCATGGCCAGCGAAAACTCTCCCAACTGGGGCATCCCCGTTCCCACCTGCAACGCCGTTTCGCCGTCGTGGCCGACCAGCAGCGTCCCAATCGTGTCCGCCACAACTTTGCCCACGATGAAGACGCCGGAGATTATCAACGCAGGTACCAGGTAGTCTCCAATGCTGGAGACATCCAGCAGCATTCCCAGGGAAACGAAGAAGAGCGCGGCGAACATATCCCGGAGCGGGTTCATTATTCGACTGATTCTATCTGTCAGTTCGGTGTCCCCCAGTATCATTCCAACCAGGAAGGCCCCGGCGGCGGCCGAGAGGCCCAGTTGATAAGCAGCCAGCGCCATGCCGAAGCAAAGGGTCAGGCTGGTTATGAGCAAGACCTCGTCCGATTCGAACCGGTCAATGTAGTTCATCAGGCGGGGGACCAGCAGGGCGCCGATGGTCAGTGTGGCAACGGCGAATATCGCCAGTTTCAATGCAAGAAATCCGATGTCGCCAACACCGACGCTGCCCGAGGTGGCCACGCCGGAGAGGACCGTCAGCAAGATAACCGCGACGAAGTCTTCCACCAGCAATATCCCGATAATCAGGCGGCCCCGCATACCGAACAGACTGTCCGTATCCCTCAGCATCTTGATGAGGATTGCCGAACTGCTGATGGAGAGCGCCGCCCCCAGGAAAATGCGCTCCACCGGCGACCACCCCAGCAGGTGAGCCAGCTCGAAGCCAATGGCGAACATGGTGGTCATTTCCACCAGGCCAATTATGATGACACGGAAACCCAACTGCCGGATACGGTGCCAGCCAATTTCCAGGCCGATACCAAACAGGAGCAGGACCAGGCCCAGGTCTGCCAGAACCCGGATGGTCTGCAGGTTGTGGACGGGCCCTTGGAAGTCGGCAAAGGGGCCGAAGCTGATGGCGGCAAAAGTGAAGGGTCCGACGATGACGCCGGCCAGCAGGTATCCCAGCACGGGAGGCAGGTTAATGCGCCTGAAAAGCACCAATGCAATACCGGCCACTGCCATAGTGACGGCAAAATCGCGGATCAGGCCGATGCTCTCTTCAGAGCCTGCGGCGGCAAGGGAAAGCAGGGGTTCTATGGCTGAGTCCTCCGTGGCGGAAATGGAGCGATTC